>CM070018.1:18585-40790 GCA_036247105.1 Cirrhinus mrigala
TAATCATTCAGTGCAGAATAGAAAATTAAAGACAGACTTTGACTAGTGGCTCAGTTATCCACTGTTAAACATTAAAAAAAAATCATACAGATATTATAAAAGATATTTATTAATCTGTATTATAAAATCTTTGACCTGTCTCCCTTCCTGCTAATACTCTTATATGACACTGCTATACTCAACCAGTTATGTCCGGTCCATCCAACCTCCCAGTAAGAGCGTTCACTCACACTCTCTCTACATAACACCTGAAGGTAAGGATCAAATCTTTCTGAACGATCAGAATATGGCTGGTTTATTTGAGTGTCAGTAAACACTCTGTTCCCTTCAGACAGACAGAAGTGTTTATTTGCTGTGTTTGATGGGGAAATTATATAAATTCAATCAACTTAATCATCTTAATTTTAATCAATAAATCAGCATGTTAGCTAAAACCTATATTTCATGTTTTCTTAATAAGTAGTAGGAATCAGAGGAAAAAGTCTACTTTAACTTTCAACAGTCAGTCATTGGCAAAGCATCTAGTTTTGGACATTTTATTTGATTCATCAATGTACACTGTGTTGTTCACAGTGTTTAAATGTACAGACAGTAGCTTGTTTATGTGTGTGTGTGTACACGCTCATCTTGTTACTTACATTTTAGGAACTCCTTCCTGCTCTCATATTCTGGAGTGGGAATGATCTGGATGTATCTCACTAAGAAAACCAACAGACATCCTCAGTGAAAACACATTTAAACAATTCCATGTTAATTTTAATGAACATTACACTGATTGAATTTTGACTTGATTTGATATATCTTATTTTCTCCTCTTTGCAGAAACGCTCCAGTTTCTCTCTAAGTTCAGACACAGATTTACCAACAACATCAAATGAGAGCCGAGAACTTACACTGAATTTAGGTGAGTCAACTGATTCAGGAGGAACAGAGAGAGAAAGGAAACTCTACAAAAACACAATAGAAACACCAGCTAAAGACACAGAAACAATAGACAGATAGACAAAATCTCTGTACAACATGCTCTTCCCTTCCTAAAGATCACTGTCCTGTTTGTCAGATCTCTGTTACCTGGAGGAAATGGATGTGATGGTCTGTGTGTGAAAGCTGCTCCAGCTCAGTGTCTCTCCTCCTCAGATCTTCAATCTACTGCTCCAGTTGCTTTAGTCTTCCTTCAGTTTGACTCACTTCAATCTTTTCCTGATCCCTGATCAGTTGTGTCACCTCAGAGCGGCTTCTCTCAATGGAGTGGATCAGCTCAGTAAAGATCCTCTCACTGTCCTTCACTGCTGCCTGTGCAGAGCGCTGTTAGCACACACAGAGAGAGAAGCATTAGAATCAGACCATTCACTCAGCTCTTACTGCTACCTCACACTGAAACAACTGGGACTGAAAAAAGCTCCACTGGAGGAGAGTCCTAACTGAGTCTGAAACAGCTCTTCATCAGCCAGCAGTTATTCTTTTGCTCAAAACACACCTTGTAAGACTTTAGAGTCTCTCTCAGCTCATCAAGCTCCTTCTGTCTCTTCTGGATTCTTTGCTGGAATTTGTATAGGTAGGCAGATTTTAGCCAGGCTAAGTGGCTATTTAGCTTTGCAAGACAGGAGAATTATTAACATGTTATGACTCCCTTTTGAGGGAACTTCAAACTGTATCCTCTAGAGGTTGCTATGGGGAACATCTCCTTTGTGACTCGTGTCTGAAGCTTACATACAAAAACTACACAGTACTGGCCGGCGACAGCCTACATCATACCAGCACAACTGCATAGTACAAAAGGGTGCCGGTTGAACACCACATCCCCTTCTTCGTCTTCAGCGACTGTTTTGTTTGAAGCTGCATCTAACTGGTAAGCCTTCTCTTCTTACCTACTATGGCTAGCACTAGCAAGGCGGGGCCACAGGGTCATCTTGATGAGCTCAAGTGAGCCTTCCATTCCTTCCCGATCTCCTTTCGGAGGTTGTGAAGGCATGGAATTTCTTTGCGTATTCATAGGTTCCAGCACACTAGTTATGCTATTATTGAAGGAATGCGTGAAAATGGCTATGAGAGGATGCCTCCTATTGAAGAGATGCTAGCTAGCTATCTCTCCTTAGGTTAAACATCATCTCTTAAGGCTCCCTCCCTTCAGCGAACATCATCCTTGAATGGCAGTGCATATGCGGCAGCGGGTTAGGCTGTGGCTTCTGTTGCACACAATGGCGGTGCTTCAGGCTTAACAGGCTGACCTGCTGAAAGACGTGGACAAGGGCCAGGGGCTTTCCCCTGACGAGGTAGCAGAGCTGCGCCGTACCACGGATTTGGCTATCCGGGCCACCAAGCAGGCCGCAACTGCTATGGGCAGATCTATGGCGGCCATGGTGGTTACGGAGAGGCATATCTGGGTAAACCTGGCTGACCTCGGGAAGAAAGAGAAGGGCTTTCTCCTCGATGTGCCGGTTTCATCCTCTGAGCTTTTCGGTACTTCCGTTGAGACTGTGATTGAGAAGTTTAGGGAGGTGAAGGCGTGCTCTGCTGCTTTCAAAACCTTCATTCCTCGAAGGACCAGGTCTAAGCGTCCTGGCCTGTCCCAGTCTGAGGATCGGAGACAGGCTCAGAAGGCAAGTGTTGCAGCCGAAGGTCGTCAAGATCTGAGGAAGGTAGACCAGGTGAGGCATTTACTCACCAGAGTAAAAAGTAACATCTACTCACCTCCCTCTAGGGTTTGTAACATCTGCCCTCACCTTCCCTCTTTAATTCCTCTGCTGCACTAAAAACTGCAGTCTCTCTGCTGGACCATATGATGTGCTGGTTTATGTTCTATTTTGTATAGAACAACCTAACTAATGGTCCGGACTTAGTCTTCACTAAGTCCCCTGTATGTCTGTGGATGAACCATGCTTGAAGACCATGGTGGGTGAGTACGATACTTTTCTTCATGTCATTTAAATTGATATTTGTTGTTAAGCCGCTTAGGCTTGTGATGCAGTATGTTCGGTTGGGTTTTGTGTTCTTCCTATGTTTCAGGGTAGGTTGCCAAGCTATTCACCCAATACTCATGCTTTTAAGGTGTTTCTGCAAAAACCCTTTTCAGTGCTGGCTCTGAGGAGCAGCAGCTTGCCAGGCATGATTAGGCCCATTTCTGTTCTTGCACACCTGAGGGTTGGCTAGAACAGGGCCCACACTTTCTTTTGAGAAAGAAGGCACGGATTACTTTGGTTGATAATAGCTTCTTCAACCTGCTGCCATCAGGGAGGAGGCTGTGGAGTCTCCAGGCCAGGACCAGCAGACTGAAAGACAGCTTCATCCACCAGGCTGTCAGGAAGCTCAACTCTCTTCCGGCTCTGCCCCCACTTCCCTCTTTCTCCCCACGCACTTTTTGAACTCTGACACAAACGTGCAAACACACACTCACAGACCTGCACCAGTCACTTTGTGCAGCAATGGTCTGCCAGCTATCTCATACCTACCTCTCTGTCAGTTATAAGACTGCTCTCTGTCACTTTATCATATTTTTAGCTCCACTTGCATTATACTGTTGCATTTCCACTACTCTGTTTGGTTTTGCACATGTGCCCTTACTTGTATATTGTTGTTGTTGTTGTTGTTGTGTTGTGGTGTTATTATTACATGTAAATTTTTGTATTTATCTGTACTTACCTTTTGTATTTTTTACTAATAATTGTATTATTTATTATTATCTGTTTGCGCCTAGGGTCTGAGAGTAACATAATTTCAATTCTCTGTATGTCCTGTACATGTGGCAGAATTGACAATAAAGCTGACTTTGACTTTGATTTTGACTAATGCCCCTCTTTGGCGGAGCATAGCGATGCCTTGGTGCTCGCCTCAGCTACAGGCTGAAGGTACTAGAGCACTTTATCTCACATGAGTTGATCCTAACTCATTTTTCTAAGAACGACTCGATTCCCCTCGATGTTGGATCTCGTTCTAATATCCCCTTCTGGATGCTCATCTCAGGATATGGTAGTGCTCACCTCGCAGGGACGCTATCCTTCGGTAGAGTGGGTAGGTCCTCCTCCTCTTCTGGGGGGTTAGGTACCTACCCTATGGCTGCTGATGCTCCATGACAACCTCATCGGATAAGTCGGCCGCTTACTGCCACCTGATGTGTTTCTCCTTCCATCACATTAAGTGTGTACGGAAAATGTATCACTCTATTTGGGTACCTGAGGCCTTTGCCTCCTGGAGCTTCATAGATCAGCAACCTAGGTCATTAGACCTCTTCTCTGCCCTTGTGATGTCTCTCTTGACATGAGATGAGCAGGGCCGTGCTCCCCTCACTAATGCAGGGTCATTTATGCAAGCTGCTTTTGGGCAGAAGGGGTAGGTCCTCCTCTCTATAGTAGGTTAGGTACCTACTCTACAGCTACTGTGCATTCCATGGCTATCACTTTGGATAAGTTGACCGCTTGCTGTCGCCCAATGTGTCTCTGCTACTGTCACATTAGTGTGTACGAAAGTTGTACTACCCCATTTGGGTATTAAGGGCCTCCTGGAGCTTTATAGAATGTGCAGCCTAGGTCACTAGACCTCGTTTCTGCCCTTGTATCTCTCCTGTCAGGAGATGAGCATGGCAGTGCTTGCCTCACTAATAGGGTCATTTAAGCACACCGTTCTTGGGCAGAACATACAGGTCTTCCCCACTGTTGGCGAGGTATCTATCCTGTGGCTGCTTAATGCTCACCTTGGATATCAGGACTGAGCTGTTTGTTACAATCTCATCAGATAAATCGGCCGCTTGCTCCCGCCCGATGTGTTTCCCCTTTCGCCACTTTGATTGTGCGTAGGCTGCACTGACCCATTAGGGCTTTATAGGTCTTGGTCTCCTGGAAGCTCCACAGACAGCACCCTAGGTTTTTAGACCTCTTTCTCTGCCCCTGTGATGTCTCTCCTGACACTGCATGAGCTTGACAATGCTCCCCTCACTGAGGGTCTTCTGTGAGCATGTCACACCTAATTGGAGCTCATAGGTACCTCTCTATATCGAGAGAAGGGCCTCCACTCCCTATGGCTCTGGCTATTCCAGGTGGTAGCCCCTGGTGGGATGTTCTTAAATCATCCTTCTTTGCTCCTCTCAAAGATGAGGGTCTCTTGTGAGCATGCTGTTCCCTGTTGAGCAACCAGATTCCTCTTATCCTAAGAGAATTTACTTCCTCTGCTCCGGGGCATCCCATTCAGGCCGCTCAATATTGAGCTTTGCAGTGCTCCCCTTTTTACAGAAGGGTCACTTTGAGCACGATTCTGCTCCCTAAGGGCTTAGAACCTCCCTATTTGGGATTTGTATTCTCTGCTTCCCAGAGCCTCTTTTTGTGAACGGTATTTCAGTGTCCAGGCTTGCCAGGCACATTCTAAAATCCATGTTGTGGTAAGAATGCACACTAGTTTCTTGTGTTCTTTCTAAAATCCTGTATGGTAGGGATCACACATTTAGGTTCGTACCCTTTCTTGAGATGTTCGGCCCCAGAACCTTGGGCCACACTCGACTTATTGTTTCGATACCTCTGAAAGGGGTGCCGATGACCTGCCCGACCATTTCCTTGAGTGAGGTCTCACAAAGCAGTAGGTGAACCCCCTGTTGACAAGCCAAGGTCTAGAATACTTTCTAGACTATAGGTTATATCCCTTGAAGAAATCTTCTGATTCCAAGTCTGAGCTTGTAGCGACCAAGTAGCGACCTCTAGAGGACGCAGTTCAAAGTTCCCCCGAAAGGGAATGTCTCAGGTTACGTAACCCTGGTTCCCTGTGAAGGGAATGAGACACTGCGTCCTCTAGTCTCATCGCCATGCTTCGGACACAAGCTTCCGACGAAGAAGCGGATGTTGTGTTTAACCGGAGCCCTTTTGTACTATGTGGTCATGCTGGTATGACGTCATAGGCTGTCGCCGGCCAGTACTGTGTAGTTTTTGTATGTAAGCTTCAGACACGGGTCACGAAGGAGGGTTACATACGTAACCTGAGACGTTTTGTTTTATCATAACCTATATTTCATCAGCTCCCTATAAAAGTATATCATTAAACAGAAGAGAACAAATTTCACTCCTGCTTTTCTCAACAGTGTACTTTCATTTTGTCAATAGCATAAAAATTTTTTTATAAAATGCTTTTCTTTCAGTGTGATACATTTCATACCCATTTCTCAGTTCTCTCTGCAGCAGCTGATAGGGTGTTGTGGTTTTTGTGTTCATCCACCATAAACATATAACATATACAGTGCTGGTCAGTATGACAGAAAATCAGTTTATCATATTGAGGGCAGATCATCTCTTTTAGTTCTCCAATGGCATCTGTCACTTTGTGTTGCTTGCCAGAGCGAAATTCTTCATGATGTTCAAAATGGGTCTAACAATAAGATTCCAGACACACCAGACAGGACTTGATGGCTCTATAGTTTCTCCCAGTACAGACGTCACACTCCACATCTCCAGGTTCAGTGTAACATTGATCAGGACGAGCAGCTTGTAGTTTTGTCGTCTTGAGTTTCTCCACCACTTCAGCATGGTGTTTTTACCTAAAACAGGTCTTGGAGTGAAGGTCTGTCTGCACTGAGGGCAGCTCCCTTCTGATCATCCTGGTCCCAACAGCCTGTAATACAGCTCATACTGTGACTGTGTCCACAGGTGAGGGTCACTGGATCCTTCAGCAGATTCAGACAGATTGCTGAACTGATGCTGAGCCAAAGAAGTACTGGATTCTGCCATTTTACAGTGTGTAGACAAATAAACAGAGACAGAACTGTTATATTCCCTGGTTATTTGGTTTTGTGTTAAGAGAGACGTGTGCAATACCATTGCGTCTGTATGTGAGACACACCTGGATCTGAAAACTGTTCGTAATAAAAACAAAGTCCACAAGTTCAGAAACTGTGAAAACTGTGAAAAAAAAAATACTGAGCAACTAGATGGTGCTCTAAAACTTTTTTCACCTCAGTGTGTTAGTAGGCTGTCTAAACCTGTCTACCATGCTATTTCATAACCCCACATTTTAATAAACATTTTTGGGAGCTGGTATCAAGCTGTTCAAGATTGCCTCGTGATTGGAATGGCTTGGAACAGCTAGTAACTAGTTTAGACTTTTTAATGCTCTCTAACATGTTCCAAAAGTACCAGTTTAAGCTTTATTTTTTATTTATAATGATGACATCTATTATATATAATATATATATACACTACCGTTCAAAAGTTTGGGTGTTAGTACATTTTTATTGTTTCTTTTTTTTTTCTTTTTTATAAAATATAATAATGTTATAAAATATTTATATTTTGAATAAACACTGTACTTTTTAAACTTGTTATTCATGAAAGAATCCTGAAAAAAAAAATTACAGGTTCCAAAAAATATTTGGCAGCACAACTGTTGATATTATCCAACATTGATCATTCTAATAATAAATCTGCATATTAGAATGATTTCTGAAGGATCATGTGACACTTAAGACTGGAGTAACAGCTGATAAAAACATTTTGCAATATTACTGTTTTTTTTTCTATATTTTTAATCAAATAAATGCAGCCTTGATGAGCATAAGAGACTACTTTAAAGACTATTACAAGTCTTACTGACCCCAAACCTTTGAACGGTAGTGTATATATTTGTGTGTGTGCACAATTGGAGACGCTGGTAAAGTTATGGGTGAAATGGGTGGATTTCATTCTTCCACTGAGACCAGACCTAGAAATTTTGATAACTACAAATAAGGTTGGAGGGGTACATTTTATTCATGAATTAGGGTTATGAAAAGAAAGGAATGAAAGTTTAAAGAATCTAACAGTTTAAAGAGGAGTATGTTTTGCAACAAAATAGTATTTCAGTCTTTCTACTTCAAAATTTAATTCAATGTGTTACTTGCCATTTATTTGTAATTACTTGTGAAATCAAATGTGGACAGAGAATGATCACATTTTGATAGTTGTATGGAGCTCATATGTATGTTTCTACAAAATTCGTATGTATATACAAAAATTATTCTGATGGGGAAAGAATAAATCGTAATTATAAGCGATAAGCAGTCATCTGTGTTTTAGGTACAAAATACATTTGTTTTTTTATTAAATGCATGTTCATAATTATATTTTTACAAAAATATATACCACCTGCAAGAATTGCCTTTTTGTCTATGTCATGAAAAGCATATATTTACCAGCATTTAACATGCTAAATTAATGAAGACATTAACATCAACAAATACTGTTAAAAAAACATAACATAATCAGCCTTAAACAATCACAGTAAGAATACATGGCATGTATTATTCTAGGCTATTTCTATTTTTTCTTCAGTCTTAAACCTACAACAATTATATTAATCTGAAACTCAAACCCTGTGATTTAGGATTATTATTGGCAGAATCTTTATACCATCTATATTAAGGATCAGACAGTCTCACACCTGTTGCTGGATCTATCCAGAATGCAGGATAGAGAGGCTGAGTGAATATGGTGTGGACTCTGTGAATGAGATTCATTTTGTCAGAGACATGATAGAAGGACAGAGTTCCTGCACTGTAATCCACATACACTCCTAGTCTACATTGCCAGGGGATTAAAGGGAGTGCAGTCATTACACAATTGTGCCAGAAATAACATTTGTCAGGAAAGCACATTAAAACCCAGGAATTATTATTAGTTCCAACTTTACTTGCATTACTGTCTCCCTTCCTGGCGATACTCTTATATGACACTGCTATACCCACCCACGTATGTCCAGTCCATCCAACCTCCCAGTAAGAGCGTCCACTCACACTCTCTCTACACAACACTTGAGCCCATACATCAAATCTTTCTGGATGATTACAATATGGCTGTATATGGCCGAAAGTAAGCACTCTGTCCCCTTCAGACAGATAAAGATGTTTAAATGCTGTGTTTGGGTCCAGAGTGAAGCGCTGGAAATCTGATAGGGAAATAATATAAAATCCATAAACTGAATCATATGATTTTTTAATGAATAAAACACCATGTTAGTTGAAACGTAGTTTGTATTTCTCTTAATAAGTTGTAGGAATCAGAGGAAAAAGTCTATTTCAACTTTCAACAATCAGTCAGTGGTAAAACATCCAGTTTTGGATATTTATTTGATTCATCAGAGTGCACCTGAATTGTTCACAATGTTTACATGTACATTAATTTGTTTCTGTGTGTGTACTTACACTGTAGGAAGTCCTTCCTGCTCTCATATTTTGGAGTGGGAATGGTCTGGACGTGTTTCACTGAGGAAGCAGGTGTGTCCAGTATTTTACCACTAGTAGATATCTTTTTTATCTCCTCTTTGCAGAAATGCTCCAGTTTCTCTTTTAGATGAGACACAGATTTACCAACGTCATCAAAAGAGAATCGAGAACTGACAGTGATTTTGGGTGAGTCTGTAGATTCAGGAGGGACAGAGAGAGACTGGAAACTCTACATAGACACAAAAGAAACACCAGCTAAAGACAGAAACATTTGACAGAAACACAATCTCTGAACAGCATGCTCCTCCCTTCATAAAGACCACTGTCGTGTTTGTCAGATCTCTGTTACCTGGAGGAAATGGACGTGATGGTCTGTTTGTGAAAGCTGCTCCAGCTCAGTGTCTCTCCTCCTCAGATCTTTAATCTCCTGCTCCAGTCGCTTCAGTAGCCCTTCAGTTTGACTCACTGCAGCCTTTTCCTGATCTCTGATCTGCTGTGTCACCTCAGAGCGGCTTCTCTCAATGGAGCGAATCAGATCAGTAAAGATCCTCTCACTGTCCTTCACTGCTGCCTGTGCAGAGCGCTGTTAGCACACACAGAGAGAGAAGCATTAGAACCAGTCCATTCACTCAGATCCTACTGCTACCTCACACAGCCTGTTCCCCACAGTGGACTTCAGTGGGACTGAAAAAGCTCCAGCACTGGCTCCTCACTGACTGACTAGAGGACAGTCCAAACAGAGTCTGAAGCAGCTCATCAGCAGCCAGCAGTTGTTCTTTTGCTTAAAACTCACCTTGTACAATGCTAGAGTCTCTCTTAGCACATTGAGCTCCTTCTGTCTCTTCTGGATGCTCTGCTGGAATTTTCTCTTGGTCTCTTTCAAGTGTTTCTGTAAGGCCACAGAAATATCACATGAAAACTCATTCCTCTGATATAGTTAGGCGCAGGGCCGTACCCACCATTGAGGTCCCCGAGGTCTGGACCTCAGTATTTTTCCGCTGAACGTTTTAAGGTGTGCAATTATTTTCAGGGGAACATAGTTCCAGGCATGTCTTGACCTCATATATATGATTTCAGTATTTCAAAGGTCTTACAGCAAAATAACTAAAACCCACAACGACACTGGCCAAAAAAATAAATATAGTAAACAAGATAACAGGTCTTCTAATCTCTATGTGGCTTTAGCGGTCTTACAGTGCTCAAAGTGTTTGTAATTATGGCCAATCAAATCAAAGTAGGCGGGGTTTATGTTAACAGGCACTGCTCGACGCCTCAGGCAGTTATGAAGTGCAAGATGTAAGTAGCTAAACCAATCTCCTAGTTGTTTTACGATAATGTTAAACGACCAACAGAAATATTCAGGGATGTAAACTAAGAAATGTTTGTCTAATTTCGCTATTTAGATTTATGTACGTGATTAGGCTAATGTACTATTTCATAATTGTCAATGCAACAAGGCAAGTGACATTAACAAATCTGTTTTCATCATATAGGATTAATAAAATGAGTGCACATATTGTAAATTAATTTAATAAACTCAGTTATAATTATCCTGGTAGTCTTCAGTAAAATCACTGGTCTAAAATGATTAAACATGCATATCAGCTGACCCAATATTTACATTCTCCACTTACACAGACGACAATGAAAAGACTCAAAGCTCAGCTTTGGGAAGGGAAAGAATAAATAGAGGGAAAGAGAAGGAGACTGTGATAAAGAGAAAGAGAGATGGTGATGGAGATGAGAGAAGAAGTACAGGTATAGGCCTAAGTATGGGATTAGCATTATTACAATCATGCTATTCCTAATTACCACAGACATTCATGATCTTTGTTAGCTGCAGTGGAAACTGTAGGCTCAATTTAAAGGGGAAGTCCACTTCCAAAACAAAGATTCACATATAATGTACTCACCCCCTTGTCATCCAAGATGTTCATGTCTTTCTTTCTTCAGTCATAAAGAAATTATGTTTTTTAAGGAAAACATTTCAGGATTTTTCTCTATATAATGGAATGCTATGGTGCCCCAAGTTTGAACTTCCAAAATGCAGTTTAAATGCGGCTTTAAACGATCCCAAATGCGGTTGTAAACAATCCCAGTCAAGAAAGAAGGGTCTTATCTAGCGAAATGATTGGTTATTTTCATTAAAAATATATAATTTAAATACTTTTTAATCTCAAACGCTCATCTTGCCTTGCTTTTCCTGAACTCTGTGTATTCTGGCTCAAGACAGTTAGGGTATGTCGAAAAACTCCAATCGTATTTTCTCCCTCAACTTCAAAAATCATTTCAGAACCATCCTACATCACTGCAGAAGTACAGACCCAGTCTTTGCAAAGTGAACATGCAAAGAAGAGCAAACACCCTTAACAAAAAAGGTAAAACAGCGATATAGGACGATTTTGAAGTTGAGGGAGAACATGAGATGGGAGTTTTTCGACATTTTCCTAACTGTCATGAACCCTAACAAAAACAGTCCACGCAGAGTAAGACAAGACGAGCGTTTGACAATAAAAAGACCCTTCTTTCTCGGCTGGGATCGTTTACAACCGCATCTGGGATTGTTTGAAGCCGCATTTAAACTGCATTTTGGAAGTTCGAAATCGGGGGAACCATATCAGTCCATTGTATGGAGAAAAATCCTGAAATGTTTTCCTCAAAAAACATAATTTCTTTATGACTGAAGAAAGAAAGACATGAACATCTTGGATGACAAGGGGGTGAGTACATTATATGTGAATCTTTGTTTTGGAAGTGGACTTCTCCTTTAACAACACTATTACTGAATAAATATATTTTTTATTTGTTTTAACAAGAGACATTCCAAGAAGGCTGATATTTTACTGTTTTACCAAATTTAGATCTGGGATTTTTCACTTTTGCATCACTCTTGGTCAGTGTTTGCATGTTTCATACATACTGTTACATCCATTCAAAATAATCCTTGAAATATTTCTTAATTAAGATCATTCCTGTTTAGTTATCTTGGCAGTTATCTTCAAATAATATCTAAAATAATTCATGCTACTACTGCCCACTGACTTGGTTTTAAGACTATATTTTCATCAAATTTATGAGCGTTAAAACATAAAATGCACACATCTAGGTCAGGAAAATCAAGATTTTCTCTGGGGAGCATCCCCTGAACCCCACCAACTAATCTCCATTCTGGGACCTCTGTATTTATAAAAGCCTGCATACAGCCCTGGTTATGCAGATCTTAGCCAGATTAAGTTGCCCTTTAGTCAAAAGTTTGGCTATGCAAGACAGGAGAATTATTAACTAATTCAAAAATATGGAGTACCTTTATCAATGGAGACTCGCTATAAAAGTTTACAATTAAAGAGAAGAGGACAAATTTCACTTCTGCTTTTCTCTGCCCTCACAAAATGAGATGAATCGAACTTGTGACCACACCATGATAACATGATAAGCCATCAATTCACCAAAATTGTATAAAACATTACTGCACAGGATAGCTCCTGATCATGTATAAGTTATTTTCATATTTACATTTCATACCTGTTTCTCAGTTCTCTCTGCAGCAGCTGATACAGTGTTGTGGTTTTTGTGTTCATCCACCATACACATATAACATATACAACGCTGGTCAGTACGACAGAAAATCTCCTTCAGTTTGTCATGTTGAGAGCAGATCATCTCTTTTAATTCTCCGATGGCATCTGTCACTTTGTGCTGTTTGCCAGAGCGAAATTCTTCATGACGTTCAAAATGGGTCTGACAATAAGATTCCAGACACACCAGGCAGGACTTGATGGCTTTATATTTTCTCCCAGTACAGACGTCACACTCCACATCCCCAGGTTTAGCGTAACATTGATCAGGATGAGCAGCTTGTAGTTTTGTCTTCTTGAGTTTCTCCAGTACTTCAGCCAGCATGGTGTTTTTACCTAAAACAGGTCTTGGAGTGAAGGTCTGTCTGCACTGAGGGCAGCTGTAGACTCCCTTCTGATCATCCTGATTCCAGCAGCCTGTAATACAGCTCATACAGTAACTGTGTCCACAGGTGAGGGTTACTGGATCCTTCAGCAGATTCAGGCAGATTGAACAGCTGAACTCATCCTGAGCCCAAGAAATACTGGATTCTGCCATTTTGCAGTGTGTAGACAAATAAACAGAGACAGAACTGTTATATTCCCTGGTTTCCTGGTTTTGTGTTAAGAGAGACGTGTGCAATACCGTTGCGTCTGTATGTGAGACACACCTTGTCCATTATCCGGAAACTGTTCATAATTAAAAAAGGTCCACAAGTTCAGCAATTGTAAAAAACACAGAACAATACTGAGTAAGACGGCAATCTAACACAGTTCATGTCAGTGTTCTAGAGTCTAGCAGTGATATACTCTGTCTAAACCTGTACAAATGTTAAATATAATTAAAAAACAAACAAACAAATAAATAAATAATAGTGTTAGTTTTTTACATAGATGAATATGTATCTACAAAACCAATGCCAATTATTTAAGCAAAGCTTTTAAATGAAACATTTCTGAGACCATTAAAATCAAAAGAAAAATGGAAGTGCAAGGGCATCTTCTTTACACCATTAAGGTCAGTTTTAACAAAATAAATAAATAAAAAAATCTCATGGAACTTGTGGTTATGACTTGTGGTTATGATGACTGGTCTGGATGACTGGAGGCAGTGGTGTAGTAGTGTCTGAGAAGCGGGTATAGGGTAGAGTGGGGAAAAAATGCCCCCCTTAAGGACAGTGTAAATTTTTCTGTGAAACAAAAGTTACATACATTCAGGAAAGTTATCATAGTTTTAGTGAAATTGTGAAAATGTCCAGAGTTTTCATGTGATTAGATTTTTAACAAAAAATTAAATTTTTGGTGGGTGGGGGACTGAAAATCTCAGGAAAATCCTTCATGACAAAGTTATGGCTAAGAAACCTACTTCAAAGTTTCACATTTAATTTAATGTGTTACTTGCCATTTATTTTTAATTACTTGTGAAATAAAATAGGGACAGGGAAAGATAATAGAACTATTTTAATAATAAATTAATAAGAAAAAAATGAAAAATAAAATAAAAAATGTAATTTCCTTTGAACGCAAACATGTTTTTTTCTCTGTTTTTCAGGGGATTTTTTAAATAGTGTATATAAGTAAATAAATAAATACAAACTATGAACCACAAACTAAGCATTCGTTTTTAAAAAGGGAAAAGACCTTATTTATTGGGGTTACTCATAAAAGTTAATGTTTAATATATGCGAAATTTGCCAATGTGCTAATTTATGGCTGATGTATTTTAATTACAATGAACTACAAACTACGATCGTTTTAAGAATAAATTCAAAAAACATTATTTACTTGTGTTACAACGCGTGTAAAACATATTATCCTATTTATTTTGTTGATAAAGGTCACTATTTTATTGTATAGCCTACGTTTTTTTATTAATAATAATGAGCCACAAACTAAGAATTCATTTGAAGTAAGGGGAAAATCCAAAAACCTTTAATATGCACGACACATATGTTTGCAACGTGACCGTACTTTTTAAATATATATATATATATATATATATATATATATATATATATATATTTGGGCAAGAATAAATAAATAAATAACACAGACACCCACAGATGAACTATTTTTATTGTATTGTATTGTATTGTATTTATTTATTATTTGTACTGTAATTTGCATATATTAACAGACATTTCTCATGACAGGAAATCATATGACGCCATAGAGCGCGTTTGAAAAGTTTAGAATGTTGGCGCCCGCGGTATATAAAGCCGTGGAATTCTGAGAAACATTTTGTGGTTTGCAGTAGTGGTCGAAAACGAGAGTGTTAGCGGTTAGCGATGGGACAGCGAATTTCTAAAGTTTTTCCGGTGAATGGCGAGGTGTACGATTACCATCACAGTACACCCCCAAAACCCGGCACCGACATGGCGGAGCAACATCTTCATCCTTGCGATGAGCCGCCTGTCGATGCCGGTGAGGGACACGCCGAGAGGGAGGAGGTACGGAGTGAGGAGGAGAGAAGGGAGGAGGAGGAGGTACGGAGTGAGGAGGAGTGGAGGGAGGAGGAGGAGAGGCGGGAGGCATGGAGTGAGGTGGAGGAGGAGGAGAAGAAGAAAAGGAAAAAGAGGTTCTGGAGGCTGACCTCTTTCCTCAGAGCTGCCCAAAAACACCTCAACCTGATCCGCCGGGGTCAGACTGAGGTGCAGCTCATTGAGCCAGCATTGCCAGCCAGCAGCACTGATGGTAAGTGATACGACTGCGTGTAAAAAAAATATGACCCTGAACCACAAAACCAGTCATAAGGGTCCTTTTTTTTGAAATTGCGATTTATGTGAAAGGTGTATAAAGACGCTTTCCATTGATGTATGGTTTGTTACCATAGGCTGAGATACAACTATTTCTGGAATCTGAGGATGCAAAAAAAATCTAAATATTGAGCAAATCAACTTTAAAGTTATTCAAATGAGGTTCTTTGCAATGCATATTGTTAATCAAAAATTAAGTTTTGATATATTTATGGTAGGAAATTTACAAAATATCTTCATGAAACATGACCTTTTCTTAATATCCTAATGAGTTTTGCATAAAAAAAGATCATTTTGACCCTCACAGTGTATTTTGGCTATTACTACAAATATGCCTGTGCTACTTAAGACTGGTTTTGTGGTCCAGGGTCATATTTGATAATAACTTTAAGCTTTTTTAAAATGTAGTTTCCAATGTTTAGTCTCTTTTGTGCTTTAAAATAAAAACGTCAAATGCAATTACTTCTCTTTTAATAGATGACATCATGTGCCGCTATGAGCTTGGTGATCGTCTGGGAGTTGGTGGGTTTGGCGTTGTTCATGAAGCCAGTCGTGTGGAGGATGGCCTTAAAGTAAGTACAAATAAATGAGTTTTCACTATTATGTCCACAGACTAATGTTTAATGAGTGGAATGATACGTCCTCTACATACATGTGAATTGTTTTACTTTTGTTTTGTTAATCAGGTGGCAGTGAAAGAAGTCATGAAGACGCACGACTTGGAATATTTAACTATTGTAAGTCATCTGCACTCACTGTTTAATCACAAACTACAATGGTTTTTCAAAAGACAAAGCATTTTGAAACTGTCAATCTTCTAGCCTGATCATCCAAACCCCCTACCCATGGAGATCGCCCTTACGCTCCTGGCCAACAAGGGACCCACTGAGCCAAGGATTATAAAGATGCTGGACTGGCAGGACCAACGTGACAACTACGTCATGGTCCTTGAGTGTCCGTCGCCCTGTGAGAACCTTGTCAGTTTCTTGGAGGGCCAAGGATGCAGGCTCAATGAAGGTTTAGTTCGGCACATCATGCGGCAGGCGACGCAGGCGGCTCGCACGTGCTGTCGTCGTGGTGTATTCCACGGCGACATTAAGTTGGAGAACTTCATCGTGAGCAAAAACACCCTGCAGGTCAAGTTAATTGACTTCGGGTGTGGGGACCTCATGAGAAAGTCTGCCTACACGACATTGTATGGTATGTATTATCCCTCAATTCTGCTTTGGTAAATGCTTTGATGATGCAAACTTGCATACGAGATGAAATGTCTTTCCTCCAGGCACCATGGAGTACTACCCTCCTGAGTACAGGATCAAGGGCAAGTACCATGCAAAGCCTGCAATGTCGTGGTCTCTTGGGGTCATCTTGTTCACGATGCTGTGCGGCCGTTTTCCAACTGGCGAGGACCTGCAGAAGACCGAACTAAACCTTTGGTCGGAGCCTCGGCTGTCAGAAGGTTAGCTCTTTATCACTGGATAAATCATAGAAATGTTCTTCCAGATCAGATGTAAAGGCTTCAGGTCATATATCGCTCATGTGTTTTTGCACAGACTGCTGCCATTTGATCTGCAGCCTCCTGCAGCCTAAACCAAAGCGGCGGCTCGGCCTGGGGAAAATCCTTCGACACGACTGGTTTAGGGTAGGGAGTCTAAGATCAGCCAGTTTTTACACATTTGCTTTTGTTGTTCTATTTGTAATGTGTTTATGCTAATGTTTTGTGTTTTGTTTCAGGTCTCCATATAAGTCGTGGAGAAATGGAGGTCCAACCCCAGACGTCTCCAAAGTCTCCTGTCAGCTTTGCGTCTTGCGGGCTGGCAGGAAGGCTTTCCATCCCTCTGGAAACCTTTGCGTCTTGTGGGGCCGGTAGGCCATGGTTGCGTCTTGTGCCATGGCCTGAAGCAGCAGTACTAGCGTCTTGCGGTACTGCTTGCTTGGGGATGTGTATATATGTGTATAGCTTTTCTCAGGGCCGGGATTGTCAAAAGGTGAGATGTTCATTTAAAAAAAAAAAAGAAGTCTGTTTAGATCTTACTTGCTAAATAAATAGCACAAATGTAAAGGCTTTAGGTCATAATTAGATGTCTTTCTAATGTTTCTGCACAGAATGCTGCCGATTCAGCCTCATCCACCAAACGGCAGCTCGTTCTGGGGAAGATCGTTCACCACGACTGGCTTCAGGTACAGAGCCTAAGATCATTCAGTTTTTTACACATTTGCTTTTGTCGTTTTGAATGAGAAGAAATGACATAGTTAAGTGTAACGTATTTAGGCAAATGCTTCGCATTCTGTTTTGTTTCAGATCTCCATTTGTCGTGGAGAACCTCTACCTCAGACGTTTCCAGTGTCTCCTGTCAGCTTTGCGTCCTGCGGGCTGGCAGGAAGACCTCCCATCCCTCCGTGAAGCCTCTGCGTCTTGCGGGTCCGGCAGGCCATGGTTGCGTCTTGCGCCATGGCCTGAAGCAGCAGAACTTGCGTTTTGCGGTTCTGCTTGCTTGGGGATGTGGATGACCCTGTCCCATTACTGCCTCCACAATATGACTGCATCAGTCCAGGAGGTCCCTATCTCATCTGGACTGCTCACAAGAGGTACCTCCCATGGCCTGGCCTGTTTTCTCAGCAGTTCCTCTCATGGCTGCCCACAAGCCAAAACTTTGATGTCCCAGAGGTTCCTGCTATGGTGCTCCAGGTCTCCCAATCTTGCTGATCAAACTTGCAACCAGAACAGCCTGGTCTTCCTTCTCCTTGCATTAACCGCGCACTCTCAAAAGCTTGTCCTGGACAATGAGGTCCCTGCAAAGTAAGCTGGGTCCAAGAGGTTCTCAAAATGACCACTCAGAGAGGATCATGCCACGGTCCAGTCTCAGATGGCTGTCCCAGATACTTCATGTGATGTATGCCCACAGGTCCCAGAAGTTTCTAAAATGGCTGCATCTCATGGCTGTGCCGAACCCAAAATAAAGACCACGCAGTTCCAGTACTCTCAGCTGCACCAAAACAAGAAGTCCCAAGAGGTTCCTGCCATGAACATCCCAAAGGTTCCTGCAATGGCTGCCCAGAGTTTGAGCTCCTAGTGATGTGTACTTGGGTCCTACAGGCTCCTGTCATGCCTGTCCCAGTGTCAGAGCTCCTTGGCTGCCTTAGTACCAGAATTCCCTTTCGTGTTTCAGTCATGAAAGGGGTGCAAATAAAAAAATGTTGTTAATACCTTGTAAAATGTTTTCCTTAACTCAAAAAATTCTCTGACTGTGTTCTTTAAAATATTTCCTTCTTTTTTGCATTGTTCTTATCTGTTGTTTATTTTTTAAAGGATATACAGAATTTACTTTTTTTTTTCCTCCAGGTCACCGCATAAGATGTGGTTCCAGTGCTGCCCTGGGACCAGAGTCCCCTGTCCTGTCCCTGTCGTGGAAGGAGTTAAAATGAAAAAAATAAATAAATAATACAATATTTTATTTGTTTATTTATGGTAAGTTGATAAGTGCCTTTGATTGTGGTTGTGGTTTGAGTTAAGTGCTCACAGAAGAGGTGTGTTCAACTGAATCATGAAAATTTAAAGGGTCTCACAAGATTAGGTGCAGAGGAAGTGAGCACTTAAAAGTGACTTTGAACCTTAGTGGCCCTTCCTTACTCACCCTAGAGGACAGGAGGGAACATAATATCAGGTAACAAAGTTACATTTTTTAAAAAACTGTTCTATTCTACAAATTACACAAAACCTTTTATATACACTACCAGTCAAAAGTTTTTCTCTTCTGTTCACCAAGCCTGTATTTATTTGATCCAAAGTACAGCAAAACAGCAAAACTGTGAAATATTTTTACTATTTAACTGTTTTCTATTTGATTTTTTTTAAAATGTAATTTATTCTTGTGATTACAAGAAAGAGCTGAATTTTTAGCATCATTATTCCAGTCCCATGATCCTTTAGAAATCATTCTAATATTCTGATTTGCTGCTTAAAAAACATTGACTATTTTATTATTATTATGTTGAAAACAGCTGAGTAGAATTTTTCAGGTTTCTTTGATGAACAGAAAGTTCAGTAGAACAGCATTCATCTGAAATTAAAATATTTTTTTGAACATTATAAATATCTTTATCATCACTTTTGATCAATTTAAAGCATCCTTGCAATTTAAAGCCCCTTTCTATTCATCAGGGGATCCTGAAAAGATGTACTCAACTGTTTTAAATATTGATGATGATGATTATGATGATAATAATAATAATAATAATAATAATAATTGTTTCTTGTGCAGCAAATCAGCATATTAAAATGATTTCTGAAGGATCCTGTGACACCGAAGACTGGAGTAATGATGATCATAATAAATTAATAAGAAAATTACAATATTGAATAAATTAAAATTTAAAATATATTAAAATAGAAAAAAGTTTTTTTTTTAAATAGCAAATTTTGCTGTACTTTGGATTAAATAAATGCAGGCTTGGTGAGCAGAAGAGACTTCTTTATAAAACATAAAAAAACTTGACTTTTGACAGTATATGGCAGGAAAAAGATGTAAAACTATTTTTTTATTTGCCCTTTTTATTGAAATTGTATCATACTTTATATAATTGAAACGAAGGTGTTTGGGTTATTTATTTATTTACTTATTTTAATGCTACTGTAATGTCTTATGTTCAGTAAAGATATCAATATAACCTCTATTAAATACTTGTCTCATGCCAAAAAGGAAGAAAAACAGCTTGCATTTTAAACTGGGGAAAGCTAAAAGGTAAAAAAAAAAATAACAAAAAAGATGACAAAGCATGTTTTAGGCTTCACTTGTCATTGCATGTCCTTCTTTTGTAATTTTATGTAATTTGCTGCATATTATGAGTATCTTTATTGTCACTGCATCTTTGTCACTGTTTACAGAGATGAAATGTTCATGTCCTCCAGAAGATGGCAATAGAGAAGCATCTCCCTCCAAAAAATTGCACCTCTTTAAAAATTCATTTTTACATTAATTATATTCAACAGACTATATTTATGATTATCATTAAATTATGATAGTTGTAGTGAGAAATGTTTCTAGAATAGACTATAGTAATATTTTTTTCACGTTTTTCTGACGTTCTCGTCATGTGAAAGTCTTGTGCATTTTCATAAATGTAAAATAAACAGCATAAATGAATGAATGAATGAATGCAAAGTGTACAAATCTGAGACCTATAATAACTAAATGATGTAACTGCGTGGTAATGTAATGTATTAATGCTACATCTTAATAACTGAACACTTTCCCAGAACTGCCCACTTCTGTTCATTTTGATTTTTCTGCTGTATCCATTTGCAAATTCAAGCGAAACTTCACCGAGTACACTGTAAAAAACAATCTGTTGAGTCAACTTAAAATAATTTGTAACCTGGCTGCCTTAAAATTTTAAGTTCAGTCAACTCCAAAAAAGTTTATTCAACTTGAAATGTTAAATTATACTAAGTGACAACTTAGATATTTGAGTTGAATCGACTTAAAATTTTAAGGCAGCTGGGTTACTTACCCATCTGTTAAGTTTAGCAAACACAAATATCTAAGTTGTTACTTAGTACAACTTGACGTTTCAAGTTGACTAAACTTATTTTAGTTGACTGAACTTAAAATTTTAAGGCAGCAGGGTAACAAATTATTTTAAGCTGACTCAACAAATTTTGTTTTTTATTTTTTACAGTGTATAAGATGTACTGTATATTTACATATAGTGGGGGTGGGGGAGTTTTGTCCAATTTGTCCAAACTGTATCTTTTCCCCCCTCCAGGCATAAACAGTGAAAAAGTTCACTTTTTTTTTTTTTTTTTTTTTTTTAACAATTTTGTTGTCAAGACGTTAAGATTTGTATCTAGACGGAAACACTTAAAACTGAACCTACCCTTACCAAAAAGAAGTATACTAAAATTTATTTCATTAAGAATGCTTAAGTAAAGTTGAAGTATATTTTTAAGTATACTTTATGTAGTAAGTATACAAATATAAGTGTACTAAGAGTATACTTTTACATGTACCATTTCAATACTCCTTGGGAATAAACTGGCCCACTTTCTAGTATATAAAAGTATACTTTTAAGTATAACAGTAGTAAACTTTGAGTACACAACTAGTTTACATCAATGTTTTTAGCTTGTACTGCAACTATGCTAAAAGTGAACTTATAGGTATACTGATAGTTTACTAATTAAATACTTTTTAATGCATTTTGAGTACACTTTGAAGTATAATCTCAGTAAACTACTAGTTCAGTAGATTTATACTGCAAGTATACTCGTAAGTTTTATTTAAATGAACGTTACGTCATACTTTAAGTATACTACTATGTCCCTGTTTAGGTATTAATCTATATATTTTGTTATATGAATATCTGAACACACAAAACATCAAAAGAAAGAGCAGGATATCTGCTTGTAAACAAAACCATTTTATTCTGGCTTCATGGTTTTTTTTTTTAAACACTTGAATGTGTAGTTTTATAAATTAAAAAAATAAATAAATAAATAAACAACATTTTGAACAAAAAGCTAAAGAAAAGAAAAGAAAAGAAAAGAAAAGAATATTCATGATAATCAAGATGTAGATGGAGTCAATCAACACCCCAAAGCTTGACAGTAATTGTTACCTCTTCATGGGTTTCACACTTTTTCTAAGTATAAGTCAAGTATACTTAAATGTAATTTTAAGTATATTTCTGAGAAATATACAAAACACATTTCTGAGACGTACATAA
>CM070018.1:40890-86223 GCA_036247105.1 Cirrhinus mrigala
TTATTATATATTTGGTGAAGATCCTCCTGTGCTCAACATCAAAGGGCTCGCTGAATTTCAGTATTTCCAGCCGATAAACTGATTTTTTTAGGGTGTTTTTTACATTTGAGTCCTGTTTAAAGTAACCAAAAGTGAATTAGATGGAAAAAAAAGCCCACTTCAGTTTGCAGTTTGTAAAATGTAATTCATTCCTGTGATCAAATCAGAATTTTCAGCATCGATACTCCAGTCTTCAGTGTCACATGATCCTTCAGAAATCATTCTGATTGGCTGATTTGCTGCTTAAGAGACATTTATTATTATTATCAATATTGAAAAGAGCTATGCTGATCAATAGTTGTGTGAAAACTGTAATACGTCTCATTTTCAGGATTCTTTGATGAATAGAAAGCTCAAAATACAGTGTTTATTTAAAATAGCAATACTTTGTAACATTATTGTATATGTCTTTAGTGTCACTTTTGATCAAATGAATGTGGCATTGCTGAGTAAAAATATTCATTTTAAACTATTTAAAAAATGTTAATTAAAAAAATCTTAATGATCCACATTTTTATAGTATAATTTTGTAATTAATAAAATAATGTTATTTTTCATCTTACTATTATTTTTTTGAAAATGTAATTTTTAATAATGATGATTTTTTTTTTTATTTTAATAATGTTTTTGTTGTAATTTTTGATTTTTGACTGAAAAAAGAAAAGAGTTGAAATGAAATGAAAAAGTAAAAGGAAATAAAACAAACAAACAAAAAATTATGTATTCCTGTCACTTTTGATCAAATGAATGTGGCATTGCTGAATAAAAATATTAATTTTAAACAATTTAAAAAATGTTGATTAAAAAATCTTACTGACCCACATTTTTATAGTATAATTTTTAATTAATAAAATAATGTTATTTTTCTTCCTACTAATATTGTTTTAAAAATGTGATTTTTTTTTTATAATTTATTTTTATTGTCATTTTTGACTGAAAAAAATAAAAAAGTTGAAATTAAATAAAAATAAAAATAAACTATACATTCCTGTCACTTTTGATCAAATTAATCTGTCCTTGCTGAATAAAAATATGAATTTCAAGCAATTTAAAAAATGCTGATTAAAAAATCTTAATGACCCACATTTTTTTATAGTATAATTTTTAATTAATAAAATAATGTTCTTGTTCTCTCATTATTATTTTGAAAATGTGATTTTTTTTTTATAGTTTTTTTTATTGTAATTTTTGATGAAAAAGAAAAACAACAACAACAACAAAAAACTATGCATTTAGTTTCATCTCTGTATTGCTGTATGTCATGCATAGCGATCTACGATGGCCAAAAAGTATTACTAATAGTATTTCTATAGTACTATGATTTTTTTACAATCATACACTGTGGAACATGTAAACATATTGAGAAAAATGTGAATGCAAATGAACTATTAAATGCATAAATATGGGTTAAATGCATTCAATTGTGTGTGCACATCTCTGTCACTGTTGCATGTGTTGTAATGGTTGTTAGGTGCACAAAACAACATAATTTCCTGCCGTTCTGGCCAGGATGTTGTCATGTGACCACATTCCATTCCCATGACATCATATTGGGCAAGTGAGTGAGTTGTGAGCGAGAGACGGATGATGTTGACAACTCATCCCACGAACGTTTCGCATGCCCTCACTTCAAATGGGCCACGCTCAGCTTTGATGAGCGGCCTGTTTTTAGCGGCCCAGAAAGAAGCGCTCAGATCACAGACCGGAGTGAAAGACAGCAGACTGAAGCTTCAGATAGTATTGAGTGTGAAGGTTTACCGTCCACGAGAGAGATCAGACATAGAGAGGGATGAGGTATGATGAGGAAGACTGAGAGACGACTAGCATTCTCAGCTGTTGTCTTAGAGAACCAACCGGTGTTTGATTACTAACACGATGCCTCATAAAACAGTTTACAGACGTCTTAATCCAAACTAAAGAGATCTGGATTTGCAGCTCCTCATAAAGGGGCCTGTAATAGTTTACTGGTGTTTTTCAAAGAACCACTTGTTTGTAATAAACTAAGATATGGTTACACTTTCTTTCCGATTCTGCCGCGCATCTCTGCTAATGGAAATATGATGAGTAGTGTAACTGAATGATCATTTGTATTTGTTTGGTTGGATTGCTTTCACATCATACTGTAAAACTATTGCTCTGCTCCAAAACCTAGTATTCTGTCTGTATATTGCCTACATAGACAACTGCTTTCTAAGGGAGCATCCTAAATGAACTGGAACCTCATAGGTGACTCATTTTTAGCTTTAATGTCTTTTTATTTCAGTTATAGTTTAAGCAGTTTTAGTACTTCTTTCAGTTTTCATTTTAATTTAGTCATTTTATTATGTTCTTTTGTTGGTTCTATTACTTTTTTATTATGTCTATTTAAGCTGAATTTCTTTTTCAGTGTAGTTTTAGTCATTTTAGTACTTATTGCAGTTTTTATTTTTTGTTTTAGTCATTTTATTGTTCTTTTGTAGTTTTTATTAATTTTTTAATTACTTTTTTATTATTTCTATTTAGCCTGAATTTCTTTTTAAGTGCAGTTTTAGTAATTTGTAGCGCTTATTTCAGTTTTTATTTTTAGTTTTCATTTTAGTCATTTTATGTCTGTTTGTTGTTATTACTTTAAAAAAAAAAAAAAATTCCATTTATCCTGAATTTCTTTTTAAGTGCAGTTTTAGTCATTTTAGTACTTATTGCAGTTTTTATTTTTAGTTTTAGTCATTTTATGTGTTTTTGTTGTTTTTATTACTTTTTTAAAATAATTTATATTTAGCCTGAATTTAAGTTTAGTTTTAGTAATTTTAGTATTTGTTTTAGTTTTTATTTTTAAGTTTTAAGTTTCAGTCATTTTGTTATATGCTTTTGCAATTTTAAGTACTTTTTTATTTATTTATTTATTTTTTCTGTTTAGCTTGAATTTCTTAAATTTTAGGTTTAGTAATTTTAGTACTTATTTCAGTTTTTATTTTTATTTTTTGCTTTAGTCATTTTGTAGTTTTTTTTTTTTGTTGTTGTTATTGTTTTTATTACTTTTTATTATTTCTATTTAGCCTGAATTTATTTTTAAGTGTAGTTTTAGTAATTTTAGTGCTTATTACAGTTTTTATTTTTAGTTTTCGTTTTAGTCATTTTATGTCCTTTTGTTGTTATTATTATTTTTTTTTAAATAATTTCTGTTTATCCTGAATTTCTTTTTAAGTGTGTTAGTCATTTTAGTACTTATTTCGGTTATAGTTTTAGTTTTAGTCATTTTATGTGCTTTTGTTGTTTTTATTACTTTTTTATTATTTCTATTTAAGCTGAATTTCATTTTAAGTGTAGTTTTAGTAATGTTAGTACTTATTTCAGTTTTTATTTTTAGTTTACGTTTCAGTCATTTTGTTATATGCCTTTGTAATTTTTATTACTTTTTTTATTTCTGTACTTGAATTTCTAAATCGACATTTCTCATTTTTAGTGCAATTTTAACATGTATTTTTATATTTTAATTTAGCTGTTGAAAACCATAATAGTTTATTTTAGATAACAATACAATCATATGGGATATGGTGTCAAATAATATTTTATATCCTTTTGTCAGCGGGAGTGCGTTTGTGTTGCCTTAAAATGAATACATGCAGTTGACTGTTTTGGACCAGAACACATCATTACGAAGTAAGATTTCTCTGTACATTTGTGAGTGTTTGTGTCATTGAGGCCCAGCTGTGCTCTCGTTCCTTTGAGGCTGACATGGGAGAGATCTTTTAAGGTCTTGTAGTTGTTTTAACCCCTGCTGCCTCTCAGCAGGTTAAGCCTAACCAAACATTCATCCTGCGGGTCAGCGACACCATTGACAACGCGCTTTAGTCTTTCACTCGGCTCATCCCCACTGTGAGCTACCTGACAAGACCGGCCATGGTCAGAAATACAACTCATCAAACATCAGCTCCAACCACAGACCAGACAGTGGGTTTTTAATGACATTTCTGCCTTTTTTTTTTAACTGGATTTTTGTATTGTAGCACTTCTCATTTTGGATAGTCACTTAGGATATCTACTGAATCAAAAAAAACTACACTGATTGACAAAATGATCAGTTAATTTGGATAAAATGAGTTCAAAAACATTTTATTGTAAATAATGAATGCACAAGTATAATGTTCAGTGTGACTTTTGGTGAATAAAAAAATAAAATAAAATAATCCCAGTGGTTATTAGATATAATTATAGTTTTTATTCATAGTTTTAATTGTTTTTTATTATTATTATTAGTTTAATTTTATTCATATTTTTTAAATAATTAAAAATATATAGTTATTTATTTATTTATTTCAGTTGTAGTTACTTAGTATATCAAATTAGGCTAAATAAAAATGTTTCTTTGGTAACTAGGTAAAATAAGTTTTTTCTAGCAAAAAGGATATATATAATTTTATTTATTTATATATATTTATATATAATTCTATAGTGATTTTTTAAAATTCTCTCAATGTTTATATATATTATATATATATATATATATATATATTATATATATATATATATATATATATATATATATATTATATATAATTAAATATGATCAAATTTTAAAAATACCACTATAAAATTCTATATAAATCCTTTTTTATTGGATTTTTGTTTTACTTTAAATATTTTAAAACATATATGAACCTTTTTAATATTTTTTGGCTATATTTTAACATTTTGTGAAATATAGTTTGTATAATGTTAACATAAAAAAAGTTTGACTCTGTTCTATTAATGAAAAAAAACTTTTTATTTTATCTGTTCACATTTTTTAAATAATTAAAAAATATAGTTTTTTATTTATATTTTATTTTAGTGTTAGTTATTTAATATATTAAATAGCCTATATTTAGGCTAAATAAAAATTAGAAATGTTTATTTGGTAAGTAGCTGAAATTCAAGCTTTTTTTTTTTTTTTAATTAACTGTAATAACCCGGGATGGTAATATGTTGCACTAATGGTCTCTCTTATGTATAAAATATAACATATTTATATATTTAATATAATATATTAATATATTTAAAACGTATACTGTGCCTTGAATATACCCTGAATTGCTTTGTATAAAAGTATCTGGTTTTTTGCCATGTAAAAATAACCAACATATAGAATAACTAAACACCACCAAATCACAGTTTTTTTTTTTTTTTTTTTTTTTTTTTCGTGACAAGGCATTCTTTCATAGCCAACTTGGATTCTTTAGAATTGTACATCAACTGCATGTTGACAGATCTAACAGCGCTGTATTCTTAAGCGGTGTCTCTGCCCCTCCTTCACTAAATGGAGTAATTATTAGCCGTCATTACCCTGCCCTCTGCCCTGACGCAACTCAAAGAGAGGCGTCACTATCTGATCACTATGTAAATGTGGTTAGCTGCCTGCAGTAATGGATCAATGGAGTGCTGGACGGCCTGTGTGGGGGAGGCCAGAGACTGTCGGCACTGCCTGTCTGTCTGTTCCCAGCAGGTCCACTGTCCCGCGTGTCTCCGAGGGCGGTGGGCCAGGGCACGTCTACCAGCTCGGAGACTCGGGAGGAAAACGCTGGAGGGGCTCAGGCCCGGGCTTGTTTGGAGGGCTTGGATTGCCGGGGCCTCTAGCCTCAAATTTGAATGTAAAATGAATGCAAATCTACAATGATTCAGGCAATTCAGTGGAATCCACACTCTTTGATACGATGGTCACAACCGATTGTGTTTCTTTCTAATATGCTGCATCTGTAACTAGTGGTTTAAGCGAAGCTAAAACTGTGTTAACTGCATTTCAAGCAAAGCTAAGTTAGAGTTTGTCCAGATGTAACCCTGGACCACAAAACCAGTCATAAGTAGCACGGGTATATTTGTAGCAATAGCCAAAAATGCATTGTATGGATCAAAATTATAGATTTTTCTTTTATGCCAAATATTATTAGGATATTACGTAAAGATCATGTTCCATGAAGATATTTTGTACATTTTCTACCATAAAAATATAAAAACTTAATTTTTGT
This sequence comes from Cirrhinus mrigala, assembly GCA_036247105.1. Taxonomy (NCBI): domain Eukaryota; kingdom Metazoa; phylum Chordata; class Actinopteri; order Cypriniformes; family Cyprinidae; genus Cirrhinus; species Cirrhinus mrigala. The sequence goes on from CM070018.1 coordinate 46,911, forward strand.
TTAGCAATATGCATTGCTAAGAACTTCATTTGGACAACTTTAAAGGGGATTTTCTCATTTTCTCATTTTTTCTGCGCCCTCAGATTCCAGATTTTCTAATAGTTGTATCTTGACCAAATATTGTCCTATCCTAACAAACCATACTTCAATGGAAAGCTTATTAATTTTTTTTTATTAAGGTTTCTTTTTTTTTTTTTTTTACCTAACCATTATAAACTGTTTTTACTAGATTTTATTTACTTTTTATTTATTTAAAAATCTCTCTCTCGCTCTCTCTCTCTCTGTATGTATATATATATATATATATATGTCAATATTTAATTTTTTTCAATAACAAAAAGAATAATTTTTATATATATATATACACACACACACACAAACACAGACATGCACACATTTTTATTATTATTGAAAAAAATAAAATATTGATTAAATTAAAAAAATATCACTTTAAAACCTCAGTATTTTGATAGATAATTTGATAGAGTGAGAATTTATGAAGTATATAAAAAATGTAAAATTATATAAAAAAAAAAAATCCGTTTTACTAGTTTTTTTGTTTTACTTTTTCAAAAATATAATATTTGTTTATTTTATTTAAAAAATGTATGTTAAAGTATTTTTAAAATTATTTTTGTGATGTAAATTATACTTTTATAGTTTTATATTAAAGTTTAAAAATATTAAATATATTTGTAGTGGCATCAGGATCTTAATTATGTTTCCAATAGATCTTATATACTGTGTTTTATGACTAATGTAATGATAATATGATATTACTGTATTATGTATTTTAATAATGCATGACAGTATTTTTTTTTCTTTTACATCTTACATATGGTAAAACTAAAAACACGAATGTTATATATTAATTTTAACTTTATTACATATATTAACTCGTGTAAATAAATACATAAATATATTTAACTGAATATAAAATCCATGTTAACTGCATTTTAAGCAAAGCTAACTTTTTCAATATAGAACAGGAACAGATATGCATGGATTTGAGTGATTTTAGGACAGACTCTGCGTCTCTGGTGTTTGTGTGACTGAAGGTGGGTTGTGTACATGTCAACAGCAGCAGAAGTGTGACTGTGATTAGCATGCTCTTTCTGGAGTGTGCAATACACTGTTGTTTAGCCACATTAGCTTTATCTAACGCCATCAAAAGGCACATTATCTGCGTGTTGTCATTGTAGTGGAGTGAAGTACATGTAGATTAGAATGCTTCATTGACTCATTAAAGTGGATCTGCTTCAGTTACTCTAGCAAACGATACATCTGCATTGTTTTTTTTGGAGTTATGTTCACACTAGACTTTTTGCTAGATTATTTTTTACGTTTAAAATAATATCTCATTAAATAAAATTAAATAAAAAGTGCATCAAAAAATATTTATTATTTTTTCCAGATTTTATTCACTTTTTTTTTTTTTTTTTTTTTTTATTATTATTTTTTTATTATTTATCTATTTTTTTCCTTTTTTTTTTTTTTAAATCAAAGCATGTATTAAGATCAGACAAGAATCAAATTACTGTAATTCTGATGATGTCAACTTCGTATGTTGTTAGACCTATTTCTGATCTTTTGCATAGTCAACTGAAATCAGAAATAAGATCAACTTTGCAGTTATTTCAAACTTTGTGACATATTGTTTTGTTTATCTGAAACCTGCTGTTAAAAGAATGAATTCATCTTTGGCATTGGCTATCTATGAATCAACAGATTCATAGAGATTCAGGCCTGTGTAAATTGAAAACAAGTCTAACCACTGAAGTCGCTGGACGATTTTGTACACAGCCGGGGCAAGTGTGCATGGTATGAGGTGTTTCAGCCAGCGCAACATCAATCAGTTTCTAGATTCAATAAATATAATGGCTCTGAATCAGGGGTTGAGCACTTTTAATGGGTCATAATAGTAGGAGGTCTGACATGGTAATGGCTCAATCTCTTCAGCTCTTTTATTAGGCCAGCGCTGGAGGGCTGCATGTTCCCGAACACACACACAGCAATCATCTCCGTCACATATTGCTGACCGCAGCGCTGAATGGCAGTCACCTTTAATAAACAGAGCAATCGTTGAGCAATTACACCTAATGAAACGCCAGCTGACAGGATGCTCTCATGTATAACACTATTATCTTTCATGCTGCTCTAGTTTAAAGGGCTGGAGGGCTGGAAGGGGAAAATGTGTGTTAGTCCCCTTGATTCTATCAAATTGCACAGGTATAAAATTGCGTGTGTGTATGTGTGTATATATACAGGGGTTGGACAATGAAACTGAAACACTCGCCAATATAGTATTGGAGGTTTCATGGCTATATTTGCGCTGTCTGGTGCCCAATCTTCACTTATTGTACATTACACCAGTTAGAGCAGAGTGTAAAGTTTCATTATGTGCACCCAATGGATCAAACATTGTACCTTGAAGGTAGTGCTCTGTATCAGGATAATAATGCACCAATACACACAGCAAGACTGGTGACAGACTGGTTTAATGAACATGAAAATTAAGTTGAACATCTCCCATGGCCTGCATAGTCACCAGATCTGAATATTATTGAGCCACTTTGGGGTGTTTTGGAGGAGCGAGTCAGGAAACGTTTTCCCACATCAGCATCACATAGTGACCTGGCCATTGTTCTGCAAGAGGAAAATGGCTCAAAATCCCTCTGGCTGCTTTGCAGGACTTGTATTTGTCACTCCCACGATGAAATGATGTTGTATTAGCTGCAAAAGGAGGCCCAATATCATACTAATTGTGATCTAAAACCAGGTGTTTCAGTTTCATTGTCCAACCCCTATATATATATATATATATATATATATATATATATATATATATATATATATATATACACACACACACACACACACACACACAATATATATATATATATATATATAGGTGTGTGTAAAATACACTTTCCTTTAAAACCTCAATAATGTGACTGATATTTAATATGTAATTTATTAAATACATATATATAGAGAGAGATGGATAACGAGAGTGAGAATTTTTACTTTTTTTTTTGTACTCTTTATTGATTAAAATAATAAATGTGTAAAATTGTATATTTTTAAAATTGTGCCAATATTTGTGTTTTTATGTATAAAACATTTTGTAAAAAAATAAAAATATTTTCTTTTTAAAAAATGGAAAAAAAATAGTAATAAGGATTTATATATAATTTTATAGTGATATTTTTAAAATTATATTAATATTAATTAAATAATAAATAATATATTTTTATTATATGTATATATATATATATATATATATATATATATATATAAGAGAGAGAGAGAGAGAGAGAGAGAGAGAGTAAAAATAAAATATTGATCAAATTTTAAAAAAATATCACTATAAAATTCTATATAAATCCTTTATAGGCTGTTTTTTTTTAAACTTTTTAAAAAAATATATATATTTTTGATTATATTTTTCAAAAATATATTTTAATATATATATGTTATATATATATATATATATATATATATATATATTGGTCTGTATTTTAACTTTTTATGTAATATAGTTTGTATAATATTCACATAAAGTTTGACTATGTTCTAATAACTAAAAAATCATTTTATTGCTTTTTCTTTCAAAGCTCAGGAAACTAATTCTCAGCTATGCTTTCTTTTAAATATCAACTTTGAAATCAGACACTTAAGACATTTCTTGACATTCAGTAAAAGTGTAAAGCTATAGCTAAGATCATTTGGAAGACTGTACTGAGAAATATTTCAGTTCATAGTGAAATCTCTGCAGATTTTGGGGTCTTGGTAAATCTGAGCACAGTTTGAGACATTGTTGAGACTTGTGTCAGATTACTTGGATCTTTTTCTCAGGATGAGCATCTGAGATGCAAATCTCCATTTGCTCAAAATTTAATCTGAAGGAGATCTCATTTGTGATTTTTTTTTTTTCCCCCCCTGTGCATCCTTCTTACATTTTATGATAAAAACAATCAGAATATGTGCTTCACTTTCAGCTCAGAAATGATCAACCATGCATAAAGACTACGAAAGGTGTTGTGTTTATTTTTTTCTCAAAGGTAGGAGGAAACCCCTGAAATAAAGCGGCAATTGTGCTGAGGTTACGTCTTTACTCATAGTGCCGATCTTCTTTGTTGTTTCTGACGCTGTGCCAGGTTTACGCCTGCCGTGGCACAGAAAGCTCTGTGAGTGGTAAGGTAACCTGCTTACAAGACAATACCTCATTTACCCCGACGCCTCTGCGCAGGCTAGATCAAATAACTAGAAATTTGAGGGACAAAGCCATCGATAAGCTGAACCAGAGAGAACGGCCACTTAGCTGCTTGAGCGAGGCCGAGAGATGCAGGAGAAACCTGAAGCTGGAGTTGGTGGGACGCGTGTGAATCCTGACTGACAGCACACTCATGTTCAGGAGCTGTGAAGCATCAGTCACTGCTAAAACAAAGCTGCTTTATTTGCAACTGCTGTGGAAAGATCATCAGAGCAGATCAACAGATGCAGAAGAGTATCTCAGAATTAGTATTAATGTCAGTGTTTTCCTTGTATCTCTTGTACATTCAGTTGTGGCAAACGTCAAAGACCACCACTGGAAATGCCTCTTATTTGAATTAAAGACCAAGTGTTAATTACAAATTATATTATCAACATAAAAAGTTAACTAAAACTTTGTTTTTTTTGTTTATATATATATATATATATATATATATATATATATATATATATATATATATATATATATATATATATATATTTATTATTATTATTCTATCAAATTATCTGTCAAAATTCTGAGGTTTTAAAGGTGATTATTTAAAAGATTTTACTTTTAAAAGATTTTTACTTTTAACATTTTAAAATGTGTGTGTGTATATGCATTTTAATTTACTATGGAAAAAAAATACAAATATTGGCACATATGTCTCTGTGTGTATATAAATATATATTTTGTATATATATATGTAAAAATTAAAAAAAAATATGTATATTGTATATATTTTAATATTTTATCAAATTATTATCATATTTTTATTAGTACTAAAGTGATATTTTATAGATAGATTGATTTTATATAAATAATTATATTTATGTTTATAATATTATTATTTTATATAATATTTTAATAATATGTAACAATATATCTTTTTTTACACCTGAAAATTAATAAGTTCATAAGGTTTAAAACTAAATTCTATTGATTTGCTAATTGTATTATTTATTTAATAAATTAGAACTTTATTAATTTCCAGGTTTAAATGAAAAGTGAAAAAAGAAAATATATTATTATTATTATTATTATTTTATTATATAACATTTTATATATATAACATCGTATTTATAAAGATTTTTTTAAATAATATTTTAATACTATAAAAACTTAATTCAGCTTCAAAAAAATCATTTTCATTTACTCCTGGGAATGAATAAAGTACAAAGTTTAGCTTTTACACCCCACTGAATTATTTATTATTTATTTATATTACAATTTATAATTATTATATATTATATTTAGAATATATATATTTATATATATATAACTTTAGTGATTTCCAGGTTCAAATGAAAAGTGTAAATAGAAAAAAAGTTAAATTTACTCATTTTATTTATATAGATATTTTTAGTGATGATAATATTTTAATAATATATAAATTTCATTGACACCTTGGAATTAATAAAGTACAAAATTCAGTTTTTACGCCCCACTAAATTTTTTTATTATTTATATTACAATTTATAATCATTATATTTAGAACTTTATTAATTTCCAGGTTTAAATGAAAATTTTAAATTAAAGAAAGCATATTATTATAGTATTTATATTTATAGAGATATTTTTAGTGATAACAATATTGTAGTTTAATTTAATTTAATTTAATTTGAACCTGGGAATTAAAGTTCAAAGTTCAGTTTTTAGAAACTGGTATTGGCTACATATATAAAATTATATATATTAGAAATTAATAAATATATTCACAACCTGTTTCACTTCCATGAAGTGCAATTTTTTCATATTTATGACCCTGGACCACAAAACCAGTCGCTGGGGTATATTTGTAGCAATAGCCAAAAATACACTGTATGGGTCAAAATTATTGATTTTTCTTTTATGCCAAAAATCATTAGGAAATTAAGTAAAGATCATGTTCCATGAAGATATTTTGTAAAATTCCTACTGTAAATATATCAAAACTTAATATTTGATTAGTAATATTCATTATTAAAAACTTCATTTGGACAACTTTTAAGGCGATTTTCTCAATATTTAGATTTTTTTGCACCCTCAGATTCCAAATATTCAAACAGTTGTATCTCGGCCAAATATCATCCTATCCTAACAACAAAACTTATTTATTTAGCTTTCAGATATGTATAAATCTCAGTTTCGAAAAAATGACCCTTATGACTGGTTTTCTGGTCCAGGGTCACATATATCCTGTTGAATTGATTTTGTTCTAAAATACGTCTCTGTATGACTGTGAGATTTGTGTTTGACAAGTTTGTTTGTGATTTTCTAAGTACTCTAATGTGTCATCTGATCTGTAGATTAATCTGTTACGGTCTACTGTTTCAATAGGCCATACTTGACACCCTATAGAATCTATTGTAGAATGGGCTTGTTTCTAGAAAGCATGACTCCTGGAGCTGTGGCAAAAGCTTTTAGTTCTTTAATTTTAGTTGAGTTAGACGTGGATTGACAGCTAGAGCGGGTTCCCCGCGGCCGAGGAGCCATTCCAACCTGAAGAGCTGCTGTCAATCTAACAGGATTAACCATTACAAGAACTAATGTTTGGAGTCACCTACTGAACTCATTTCGGCTCACCACTAAGAGACTCTCATGAAGCACAACAAATAAAGACGCAGGAGTTATTGCATATTTCCCGTGCATAGAGAATACTACTGTGGAATATTATTGTTGCAGGCTTTTAATTAAAACGTCTCATTCAGTATTTAGCGACATTATTAGTTGATACAAAAATTGTGACATTTCCTTTTTTGCATAACATGAATATGTTGTCATATTTATCCAGTTTCTGCTCATGCACGTACAGGATTATAAAAGTTTGCAAAGGAAAGGAAAGTTGAAGGAGTTGTTTTGGCTGGTTTGACGTTTGGCTGTGTTCGTCTGTCGAGATAAATCACCTGTAGGCTGTGAGAGATGATCGTTCCCATAGCTCTCCAGTTTTATAGTGTTTTGAATTTTTGCAGCCCTACTGTAACAGTCATGCTGTATCACACATGCTGTGACACGGAGTTCAGCAGGGCCCTCTCCTGGTGGTTTATAGCACTGCTTCAAACCATGGCATGAGATGCAATGCTTGTTTTGTTCAGAAGTTATTATCATTTTAGATTTCTCAAAGGCATAATTGTGTTCCTTTGGCAAAATCTCTTGCTTTGCGTTATTATTTTTTCATTGCAGATGATGTAAAAGCTGAGCAATTAAAATGACGCCATAACCATCTTCAGACAGTAACTCGTGGCACAGCTGCATGTCACTCAGGAAAACATGAATGAACACAACAAGAGGGAGTGTTTACATCCTCAGGCACATGTCTTACATGTCTTACACTCCGCTTCATTCTTTTTCTCTTCAATGTCTTTTATTTTTATTTATTGGCATTCGTTTATTTCTAAAAAAAAAATATGAAAAGTATTTCTAAAATATTTCTGAAATATTTTTAAAAGACGAAGCTATGCACTAGTATTTGTGGATGCTAGTGCATGGCTCATAAATAAACAATTAATAAATAAAACATAATAAATAAATAAATAAATAAAATTCTTTACAAATACATGGTTTGTTGCAGATGTTGTCATCCATTGATTAGGAGTAAATGTGACTTTGTAGGGTAAATTCAGATAAATTGTTCAACATTTTATCTTATGTTAAAAGTGGCCAGTGAACCTGAATTCACTCTGTTCTGTTGTTAGATGCAAATTGTAAACAAAAAAGAACGAAAAATAGTAATAAAAATACTAACAATAAAATAATAAAATTAAATTAAAAAAAATAAAGAAACACAGGGTTTCTTCAGAAAATACAATACAATACAATACAATACAATAATAAAAATTAAAATGATTTCTTCTGTAAGATATGGTACTTCAGCACCTAAATAAAATAAAATTAAATTAAATTAAATTAAAAAGAAACCAAAAACATTTCTTCAGCATGAATAAAATAAAATAGTAAAATAATAAAAGAAAAGAAAAGAAAAAAAAATGGAAAGGGTTTCTTTAGCAAATAAATAAAATAAAATAGAACAAAATAAATAAAAGAGTTTTTTCTGTAAGATATGGTACTTCAGAACATAAAATAAAATAAAAAAAGCATAAATAAAATAAAATGAAGAAACTGAAAGGATTTATTTAGCAAATAAAATAAAATTAAGTTAAATTAAATTAAACTAAGAAACTAGAAGCGTTTCTTCAACAAATATTAAAATAAAATAAATAAATAAAATAAAGTAAAATAAAATACTGATGCTGCCGAGTGAGCAAATAAATGCTCCCTTACAGATTATTTCACAAGCATAATTCAGCAAAAAAATGCCTCACAAATAAAATAAAATAAAATAAAAAATGTAATTCTGTTACTAAAAATACATACATACATACATTTTTTTATGTTGCTAAAATAAAATAAATACATTAACATATAAACATATGAACATAACATAACAAACACATATTAACAAATAAAATAACAATTTTTGTCTCATCATAATTCACTCTTTAAAAAAAAAAACTTCTCTGTGATTCCTTTTCAGTGCACACAATGTTCCTTATAGTGATTTTTTTGTATTTAATGTTTATACATTAAGAAATAAAATGTTCTTTGATGACTGGAAGGTCGAAAATCCCTTTCAGGACCTTTATTTCTAAGAGTGTGTGATTGAATATTGAGATTTTTAATTAAAATCTATGTGAATCTTTATACTAAGAAAACAAAACTTCGAGATGCAATTGTTCTTTCATGTGATTAATCTCAGTTGGAGTGAGTGGCATGTTTGCAGTGAGCACCAGTGGCCCCTATAGAGCTCTGAGGGCCCGTGAGAGGCTGGAATGTCTCTGTATCCCTCCATCCCTCCTGCAGCTCAGGTTACAGCATTCATAGATCACGCTGACACCGCACGATGCTTGCCGCGGCCCCATCCTGCCCAGAAAAGGAGGCCGCGGGGCCTGGCAGGGCCGTCCGCCGCATGCTGGTCGCAGTTTACACCCACATCTTTGTGACGGACACTTGGTAAAGACGCAGCATCTGTCTGGGCTATCAAAACACATGCAGCACATATTGTTTTGTCTCAGCACCTGGCCTATATTTGATGAGGAGCTTTCGGGTGTTGAATATGAGATGAGGAGTGTTCTCTTGAGAAGCTTTTGAGGTTCTTTAGCACTTTTAGACAATCGTCTGTGTACTGGTGCTTAAAAAAGTGTCTGAACTGTTTTCATTTGTTATGAAGAATCTATAGAGCGTAGCAGTGAACATCCTATTTTTCAATGATCTTGGTTGTGTATTTTCTCATTTGTTTTCTCAATAAGCTTTTAAAATTGTTCTTCAGATAATAGTTTAAAGACTTGAACCGCTCTGAAATACAATCCTTGATTTGAAGTAAAAGAATTTGAAAGCTGCAAGAAATACAAAGGAACAAAACTTAAATTCTTTTGAGTAAATGAACAGCTCATTCTAGGAAGAATTTTGAATTTGGTTATATACAATATGAACATAAACATTAGAGAAAAGAATACATTTATATTTATATTTATATAATTTATTATTTTTTTAACAATCATTAAAAAACTTATGGTTTAAACAAAACAAAACAAACAAACCAAAAAAAAAAAAAATTTATATCAAATATTTATATAATATATATATATGTGGATTTTTATATATTTTAAAATATATAATTTTTACTTATTTATGAAAATACATTTTTTATTAATTTATAAAAATAAATGATCATTTATTTCTCTCTTTTTATAATTTTTATAATATTTTATTAGTATTTTTATTTTTCATTATTTTTTTATATTGTAATTATTTGTTTTTAATTATTTTGTAATTAATGATTTACAAAAATAAATAATATATTTATTAATATGTTTTAAACTTTTTTTTAATCTTTTTTTTTTATTAATTTACAAAAAATATCATTTCAAATAATTTCATGATAATTTAATTTTAATTTTAAATAATAAAATAATAAAATATTTTAAATTAGAATTTAAGTATTTTCTCTCTGTCTCCCTCTCTTTCTGTTTATATTAAAAAAAATATATTTATATTTAATATTATTTAATGTTTAGGCAAAATAAAAAGTGAGACAGAGACAAAGTAAGCGACAGAAGATATATGGATAATTATTTACTTTATAAAAAAATTAAAACATTATTTTAATATATAAAATATAAAAAAAATTGTGTAATATTTTATTTATTTCTATGCTTAATTTAATTTTTATATTAATTGATTTTTATATTGCAATTATTTGTTTTTAATTATTTTGTAAATAATTATTTACAAAAAATAATAATTTAATTATAAATAAATAAAATAATGAAATATTTCAAATTAAAATTTAAGTCTTTTCTCCTTCTCCTTCTCTCTCTGTTTATATTAAATAATATATATTTATTTATATATTTTTAAAATAATTGAAGTAATATAAACAGAGAGCGATAGAGATGGACAGAGTAAGAGACAGAAGATATATGGATATAAGTATCTTAAATATTTTTCGTTATATATTTTTCTTAATTATATTCTATTTATAATTTAATTGTTTTTTAAATAATAAAAAATAAAATAAGATAAGATCAAATAAAATAAAATACTGATGCTACCAAGTAAGCAAATAAATTCTCACTTAGATGAGAAAAGTAAATAAGACAATAATAAACTGAATTAATACTGATTATTTCACAAGCATAATTATGCAAAAAAGTGGACACATTTTTTAAGACTCAATGCCATAAGCCTCACTAATAAAAATAAAATCAAATAAAAAATTATGTCACTATAAATAAATAAATACATACAAAACAAAAATTTTAAAAATACATGTTGCTAAAAAATAAATACAAAAAAAATTATAATTTCATCTGCACAAAAAAGATATCTCATTAAAATCATAATTCACTCTTTAAAAAAGACAATTAAACAAAACATTAATATTATTTTAATAAAAAAAAAATAAGAGTTTATTTTTTCTCAAAATTGTATTGAGGGTCAGAAAAGGATATGATTAAACAGCAATTGTTGACAGATTTGTCCGTTTCAGTTTCCTGAAGCTGAATTGATGGCCTTGCAGATGGGGGTCAGATCTGAAGACACGGATACTCAGGTGAGCTGTGGGTCCGATCGGGGCCCCTCTCCCCTCTCGCTCCTCCTCATGAGGGTCTTTTACCGGGCGCAGTCGAGTAGAGAGGAATGCTGAGGAAGTGACTGCGCTCCAGGCGAATATCTGAGCGCGGGGCTGAGAGACAGACAGATAGAAGGATAGAGGGATGACAAAAGACGAGGACTGAGAGTGGCCCCGGGGCCGAGGCGACACGCCCACCTGTTGACTGCAGTCCTGCGTTAAGTGCACTGTGAATGGACACTTACAATGGCCGCGGCAAGATGATCCGCTCTGTCTGTCTTTAGCAGGCGCTCTCTGATCGCCTCTTCCTCTCGGTGTTGACACCGATCAGCAGGTGATAGATCGACACAAACCATGAGAAACTACCTGCTGCTCATTCTTACCATCTGCCTTAAATTCTTCTTAAAACCTCCGAGCGGTGTTTTATCCTTGTGTACGTACAAGGTTTTGTGCTCTTGGCGTTGTGTTGCAAAGGTCTTGAGGTTAATTGTTTCACTTAAAACAAACTGTCCGATCATCAGTCATCAGATTTCTGGTAGCCATTGCGAAACAACATTTTAATCAAAGAAAATTTGCCCAGGAGACTTCAGATCTCAGTTATGTTTTATTGGAGTATCAGCTTCTTATGGCTACGTGGTCAGAAAATAACATTAAATAACAAACATGTACCATTTAATTACTAATATGTAAACTTTAGGAATTAATAATGTACTTTTAAGCTATGAATATGCTGCCTTTAGAGGTAAATAAGATGCAAAGGTGAGTAAAAAAAGAAGTAAAAGTAGAAGCAAATATTATCATTGTCGATTTTCGACATTTATAATTAATGCAAATAGCAGTTCAGATCATTTTATCTTACAAGAATTTGGTAAGAAATGCTTGAATTCATATTAAGATCTCTGACTGAAAAATCTGAGTACGGTAGTTGGTATATATTTTTAAAAACTAAAAAATATATACTCTAGTGTTTAAAAGATTGTTGATCATGATTTATGAAATTAATTAAATTAAATTAAATTACATTAAAATACTTTTATTCAACAAATATGCATTACACTGACCAAAATATATTATGATAATAAATACTTTATCACAGCACAATATATAACTTTTTCAAAATGAACAAAAATAATACAAATTTTTTGAACAGCAAATCAGCATATTTGAATGATTTCTGAAGGATCATGTGACACTGAAGACTGGAGTAATGATGCTGAAAATTCAGCGTTGCATCACAGAAATAAATTACATTTTAAAAAATATTCAAATAAAAAACTGTTCATTTAAATTGTAATGATATTTCACAATATTACTGATTTTACTGTATTTTTAATTGAATAAATGCAGCCTAAGTGGGGAACCTCTTTCAAAAACATTAGAAATCTTTCCTCAAACTTGAATAGTAATATGTAGATATTTTTAAAATATTTTCTTAGCACAGTTTGGAGACATTATTTATATTTATAGAAATAAATTACAGTTTAAAATAAATTGAAATAGAAAACAGTTATTTTAAATTGCAATAATATTTCACAATATTACTGATTTTACTGTATTTTTAAACAAATAAATGCAGCCTAGGCGGGGAGCTTATTTTAAAAACATAATAGAAATCTTGTCTCAAACTTGAATGGTAATATGTAGATATTTTTAAAAGTATATTTAATAAAATATATATTTATAAAATTAAAAAATATATTTCAATAATCTAAAAAATTAAAAACAAAGTATAAAAAATAATAAAAAATATATAAAATACAAAAAATATTGAGATTGATTATAAGAAATGTGTAAGTTGTTAGCATTATCTTAGCACAGTTTGTGACATTATTTATATTTATATTTATATAAATAAATTACAGTTTAAAATATATTGAAACAGAAAACAGTTATTTTAAATTGTAATAATATTTCAAACTTTTTACTGATTTTACTGTATTTAAAAAAATAAATAAATGCAGCCTAAGCGGGAGACCTCTTTCAAAAACATAGAAATCTTGCCTCAAACTTGAATGGTAATATGTACATGTTTTTAAAATATATTTTATAAAATATCTATTTATAAAATAAAATATATATATTTATATTTATATTTATATTTATATTTATATTTATATTTATATTTATATTTATCTTTGAGTGGAAGACTGCAGGCTCTGTCTCATGGTCAGAGACGTCTTATAGAGTCACTGTATCACTCATCACATCATTTTTCCCAAGGTGCAATTTAGCCACAAAAGCCACCCGTGTGCTTTTCAGGCATTCAGAGCTTCCTCTGTTAACTAAGACGCCTTCATCGCGCCTTTCTCAGCCACGGACATGATACAAACCTGCAATTATCCACAGACAACACGACAAATTACAGCGCCATCCCAAAACCACCTCACGCTAACCCGGAGGGACACGAGGAACCCGATACGGCTTTTCCTCAGAAACCTCTCAACCTATGCATCTCAAACGTCAATGCGTGAGGTCAAGGCAGATTTCAGGGCCACAGCAGTGCTTTCTTTAATTTGCCATTAATGTTTGAACAAACCTCTTTTTATATTTCTAAGCGATTAAACTTTGTGTTTAGCTATTTGTGTTGTAAAACACCTAGCATGAACCACCCAAAACGTCCTTGGAATCTATGCACAATTCAGAATCAATTCATGAATATGAATTTGAACTTCCTGGTAGTTTCATTAAGTTGAAATTTGAACCGGAATAACGGGAAGAGCATTTAATTATCACTGAAATGTTGAACAGGAAGTTCAGCACCAGTGTTTTGTTCTGGAATGCATAACCACATTGCATAAATGCTTGCATTCAAGTTGAACTTTATTGATTGCATATTGAAAGTTATGACTTTTGATTGCAGATTTCATGATTTTGGAAAATTTTCTGCAGTTTAACATGAGATGCATATTACATGGGATTACTGGAGGTTATAATACATAAATGTCTTTCCCCCCTAGTCCCAAAAAATGTAATTATTATGATTAATAATAAATTAATAATAAAAAAAATAAATAACATTAATTAATAGAATAAATTAATATGTGTGTGTTAATTTATTAAGCATATTAAATATGTATTAAATTTCTAACATAAAGGTGTAATATATTAAATTAATACAATTGAATATATTAAATCATTAATACTAAAATAAAATAAATATATGTGTGTTTATGTGTTAATTTATTCAATAAATTAAATAGGTATAGGTAAAAAGTTAATAACTAAAAATTATATAATATGACAATATGTAAAATCTAAAATAAATATTAATTAATAACATAAAAATATTAAAATGAAAATGATTAACAGTAATTAAATGTGATTAATAACAAATTAACATAATAAAAATAAATCTATTTAAAATAAAATAAATTGCTTAAGTATTTTTTCCTAATAATAAATTAATCATAAAAAAGATTGAAAAAAATTAAATAACAATAATTAATAGAATAAATTAATATGTGTGTGGTAATTTATTATGTATATTAAATATGTATTAAATTTCTAACATAAAGGGTGTAATATATTAGATCAATACAATTTAATATATTAAATCATTAATACTAAAATAAAATAAATGTGTGTCTGTAATTAAATATGATTAATAACAAATTAACATAATACAAATAAATCTATTTAAAATAAAATAAATGACTAAAAATATTTTTTCCTCCCTAGTCCCACAAAATTAAATAATTATGATTAATAATAAATTAATAATAAAAAAATCAAATAAGTAATAAAAAAATATATAAAATAACATTAAATAATAGAATAATAAATTAATATTTGTGTGTGTGTGAGATAATGTATTAAACATTTTAAATATGTATTAAATTTCTAACAAATCTGTAATATATTAAATTAATAGAATTTAATATATTAAATGATTAATACTAAAATAAAATAAATATATGTGTGTATGTGTTAATTTATTCAATGTATTAAAAAATAAATTTAAAAAATATATATAATATTGAAAACTTGTAGAATCTAAAATAAATATAAATGAATAATATAAAAAATATGAAAATGATTAACAGTAATTAAATATGATTAATAAGAAAATAGATAGATATTTATAAGATCAAATATTATATGTATTTTAATGCATATAAATGTAATATCAGCTTTAGTTTGTGTACTTGTACTAAAAGCATTACTGAAAAGCTCTTTGCACCCACGCTCTTTTATGATGGAGAACACATTGTTCTTTTATCCATCTGCTGCGAGTGAACCCTGAGAGCTGTCACAGTCCGTCAAGCCTGACATCACATTGAGACGTCAAACAGTGCTGATATGTTTTATGGATTTTATGGACCGGAGATATAGCATGACGAACCAGAGCGTTCGGTACACCAACAGTATTTCACCAAACTGACACCTGTGCTGAGTGTGAAGAGATGCCTGCTGCTGGAACTGTTGAAATGCATTTGAAATGGACCCCATGATATCGCTCTGAGATCGTAGATGGGATCCGCCCATCGTTTGAGATCTGGGAGAGAGAGAGAGAGCGAGATCACGCGTGTTACGGGCCGTGCGGAGCGGCGCGGCTCTGAATCACCCTCTCAGTTTCACCGTCAGGTCTGTGATCTCTGAAAGAGCGTCTCGCTCCAGTGACGACCTCGGCTTTCATCTCAAACGCCAACCCATCACCTACGGCTTCGGTTACCGCTCTACTGACAGCTTCAAATGAGTAAAGATGTGCTGCTCCACATACAAAGATGCTTTTTGAGTGGGAAATGAGGGCAGGTTTCACAGTAAGCTGGAGGATCAGTGTCAGTTTAAGTGTGAGCATAATGCCTGAAAACCACACAGTACAGCCAGTGAAAACATTACATTCACACAGCTAATTGGGAAACTTTTAAAAAAACTATTCATAATTGAATTGAGTTTGCTTTTCAAATTCAAAATCAAGGTAGCAAACAGAATGCTACATTTGGATTGAAATTTAAAATAAGGAAGCAGAATGAAACCGAAATGTAAAGAAATTCGTAGATAGGTAGATGATAGGTAATTGCAACTTTTTATCTCACATTTTAGATTTTGTCTCACAATTTGGAATTCTCAGAATGCTCAGAATTCTCAGAACTGCTAGATGTTAACTCACAGTTAA
This sequence comes from Cirrhinus mrigala, assembly GCA_036247105.1. Classification (NCBI taxonomy): domain Eukaryota; kingdom Metazoa; phylum Chordata; class Actinopteri; order Cypriniformes; family Cyprinidae; genus Cirrhinus; species Cirrhinus mrigala. Next base: position 63,393 of record CM070018.1, read on the forward strand.
GTCAGTTACATTTTTTACTTTTCATTCAGTGTCGGAATTTTAAAAAATGCAAAGCTAGAATTCAGAGAAAAACGACAGGATTATGAGATAATTCTGAATTGTTTTTCTCTAACTTTTTTCCCCCAATAGTGCACTTCTGAGAATTGCAATTTCTGACAATACTGAAAATCCAAATTGACTTGTTTTTGTCAATTCTAACTTTTTTTTTTATTCTTCGTTTTCTTACAGACGATGAATTCTCGGAGGAAAAAGTCAGAATTGCTCACTTCATTTCAAATTGAGGGAAGAAAAAGCGACTTATCTCACTATTCTGACTTTTTTGTTCTCAGAATTGTGATATAAACTTACAAATGGGAGTAACAAAGTCAGAATTTGGAGATATAAACGCTCAATTCTGAGATATCAAGTCAGAATTGCGCAATATAAACTCACAATTGCGATTTATGAAGTCAGAATTGAGAGACATAAATTTGCAATTCTGAGAAATAAATTTGCAATTCTGAGAAATATAGTCAGAATTTCGAGATGTAAACTCTAGTCTAATTGTGAGTTTATATCACGCAGTTGTGACTATGTTGTCAGAAATGGCAATTCTCAGAAGTGCACTATTGGGGAGGGGGAAGGTTAATTCTTCTCATTCTTATCTCATAATCCTGACTTTTTTTCTCTGAATTTTATCTTTGCATTTTTTTTAAATTCCAACACAGAATAAAAAAGAAAAATGTAACTGTGACTTAACTGTGAGTTAACATCTAGCAATTCTGAGAATTCTGAGCATTCTGAACATTCCAAATTGTGAGAAAAAAACTAAAATGTGAGAAAAAAATTGCAATTACCTATCTATCTATCTATCTATCTATGAATTTCTTTACATTTCGGTTTCATTCTACTTCCTAATTTTAAATTTCAATTAAAGTTTAGCATTCTGTTTGCTACCTTGATTTTGAATTTGAAAAGCAAACTCAATTCAATTATGAATAGTTCTTTAAATATTTAAGTTTCCCAATTAGCTGTGTGAAAGTAATGTTTTCACTGGCTATACTGTGTTTTCAGGCATTATGCTCACACTATGATATAAACTCAGAATTGCTATTTATAAAGTTAGAATTGTGAGACATAAATTTGCAATTCAGAGAAATATAGTCAGAATTTCGAGATATAAACTCACAATTCTGGCTTTTTGTCACTATAATTATCACTATATTCTCAGAATTGCGAGTTTTGCAAGTCAGAATTGCGCATATATCTCGCAATTCTGACTTTATAGCTTGCAGTTGTGAGTTTATATCACACAATTCTGGCTATAGCTGGCAATTATGATTTAATATCATGCTATTCTGAGAAAAAGAGTCGGAATTGCAAGTTTATATGACGCAATTCTGAAAAAAAAATCTGAATTGTGAGTTTATATCAAGTCAAGTCAAGTCGTGCTATATTGTCATTCCGCTACATGTGTGGACATACAGTGGAACGAAATGCCATGTCTCGCAGGACCGCGGTGCTACATAAATAAACATAAATATAAACATACATACACTAGTCATAGAAAATTTTTTTTAAACCTATACATAGTGAAAGCATAGTAACTTACTGAAAGCAATAATCTAACTATACATATACTATAAATTGACTATACATACACATAACCTAAGATAGACTTTACAAGTACCTTATATCTCGCAGTTGTGACTTTTCTCAGAATTGCAAGTTTTGCAAGTCAGAATTGTGACTATATCTCGCAATTCTGACTTTATAACTCGCAATTGAGTTTATATCACGCAATTCTGAGAAAAAAGTTAGAATAGTGAGTTTATATCTCACAGTTGTGACTTTTTTCTCATTGACTTATTTTTTAATATTGCAAGTTTTGCGAGTTTGAATTGCAAGTTTATATCTTGCAATTCTGACTTCATAACTTAATTGTAGGTTTATATCACGCAGTTCTAAGAAAAAAAGTCAGAATTGCGAGTTTATATCTTGCCATTGTTACCATGGACCATGAAAACAGTCGTAAGTGTACATTTTTTCGAAATTGAGATTTATACATCATCTGAAAGCTGAATAAACAATTGGATAATTAATCCATTTTAGTTAGGATTAATCAGAATTGTGAGTTTAAATCTCACAATTATGACGTTTCTCAGAATTGCAAGTTTTGTGAGTCAGAATTTAGTGACTTTATCTCGCAATTCTGACTTTATAACTTGCAATTGCAAGGCTGTATCTCGTAATTTTGACTTGAAAAGTCGCAATAACTTTTTTTTTATTAGCAATTTTTTTTAGTTGCAAGATGTAAACTGAGAATTCAGAGGAAAAAGGTCAGAATTCTCTAAGAATTCTGAGTTTATATATAAGGTGTGTGCATGAATTCATAAAATTGTGAGATATCTTTTTTTTTTTTTCATTTTGTGACAGAATCTGTAGAGAAGCATTTATCAGTGAGGATGAAAATGATGGAAACTGGATGCTTGAATTGCTAGTGTCATTTAAAACTATATTTAAGTACTGGATGCATTGTTATGTGGTTACTAAGATGTTTACTAGTATCTTGCTAGGCAGTTACATTTATGTCCGAAGCACAGTTACATAAGTTACACTCTGAATTTCAATACATATGGTTAGTGGTTTGTCCTAAATATGGGAAACATTAAGCCCATGCACTATTTACCCAGCCATCATTTTTTAAATAGATGTGATTTTACAAAACTGGGTCTTGTGTAGAGAAACAGAAGTGGAGTCATCTCACATAATTGCCTGTGTTTATCTTCTTGACAGTTTTATGACTATCTTGTTAGTGTTCATTTGTAGACCCATTCCCTCTCATTAGCAGTCCCTGGGGCTGTGTGCAAATATATAAAATGAGAACTGCACCACTTGGGGGCACTATAATATTCTCCTGTCCTGAGACTTTTTGACTTGTGCAGTCAGAGTCTCTATCTATCAAATGGTCAGTTCAGAGCTCAGCTCAGAGAAAGTGGCCCGGACTCTCTTCATCAATCACAGCAGCTGTCAGCGTGGCGTCCTCCGCGCTCGCCGGCCTGCCGAAGGGGACAACAGGGTCTTAACTGGGACAGATTAACCTGTGATTGCACCAGACAACCTGTGGGTCTGACATATCGTGCCTTGTGACGCTGATCTGGGGTCAGATGTGCACTTAATCATAGGGAATTGTAAGATAATCGCCAGGGAAGATAAGCTGAGATGTGCAGTGGAGATTGGGGAATAGGTGGAGTTTGACAGGTTAACTTCCAGCTCCTCGAGTCGTGAGCTCTTTTTCAGGTCGTCAGTGTGAGAAACGGGGTTTGTCCCACACCATAGTGAGCTGCCTACCTAGGGAGCATTTAAAGGCATTATAAGTGCAAAATGTCAGTGCCTCATTTTGTTTCATATCTATTTTTTACTGAAAAGACAATGGCAGAATTAATTGCAACAAGCAAATTGCTATAAATGAATACATACATGAATGAATAAATGAATGAAAAATTTTAGTTTTAAAAAAAACCCTTCAGTGTGACAAAAGTTTAATGCAATCTCCCAATTAATTGTATTAAAAAAATGCAAATATAATGAATAAAAATTAATATAAATAATAATTAACACTTTAAAATCTGTAAATAAATAAAATAATAATAATAATAATAATAATAATAAATAAATAAATGAAAAATAAAAATCAAAATCAAAATCAAAAGTGTGATGTGTGAAAAGTGTGAAAAGTTTAATGCAATCTCTCAATTAATTGTGTTCATAAAAATGCAAATACAATGAATAAAAATTAATATGAATAATAATTAACACTAAATTCTGTATGCTCAAATATGTAAAATATTACATTAAATTATAAATTAAATAGATATAAAGTATTATATTACATTTAACTTTTTCAATTCAGTTCGAAGAACTGTGAATTATTAATTAAATTTGAACTATTAAATGCGTTTCAAGTTTTTTAGTTTGTATTTGAAGGTTCAACCAAAATATATTTTCCATTTAAAAAAATTATATTATTCAGTTAATTATATTAAGCCTAGATTTGAAATGTAGTTTGGTCAGAAAAAAAAAACAGAATAAATTATATATATATATATATATATATATATATATATATATATATATATATATATATATATATATATATATATATATGCAATTATGATTTATATGCAAATAATATATATGATATAAAGATAATATTAGGTTGGCAACATGAAAGTTCTGTTGAAATTAATTGTGATCTGTTCCTTTAAATGCCATTTTCGGTAGGATTAGGATGTTTCCTTAGCAGACAGTTGCCTATGTAGGCAGTCGACAGTTGAATAGGAACACAGTCGCTTTCTCTGTCAGCCTGTTCAGGTGTGTGCGAGAGAGAAAGAGCAGGCTAAAGTGGAGAAATAGCTTGAGGTGTGATCTTATCTGATGTTAACTGAAGAATGACACCATAATGGAACAGCAAGGGTGTAATTATTCTCTTCTCTTCTTCTCTCCTCGCTCCCTCCTTCTCTCCACCCCTTCATGCTCTGCCCTCTCTGACAAATGAAGATTAATGGCAGAGATAAGCGCTGGTTCCTGCCTGTCTCCGCCGCATACAGTCGCAGGCCCGGTGTGTGAATGGGAATCCCCGTTTCAGATCGCTTCTCACTCTCATGGTGTAAATCTTGCGCAGGGTGCAAAGTTTAGGATGTTGGATTATGAATGAGTGTGTATGGTGGCCAAAACATTCATATGGATTTGGCATCAGCATGTTCTTGTCATCATATTTTATGTTCAGGGGAACAGACTGGCTGTCTGAGCCCCTTAGCTAAGGTTTAAAGTCCTAAATAGCAAGTTAAACACTGGGGGTTTATTTAATTTTAATGTTAATTATTGTTATTTTAATGTTTAATTTTTCAATTTAATGTAATTGTATTTATTTATTATTTATTTACATTTTTATTTTATAATTTTCCTACATTTTTTTATTTTTTATTTTAATTATTTGAATTGAAATTTTAATTATTCCCATTTAAATTTTATTTTATTTTTTTACTTTTTTGTTTTTTATTTTAATTTAATTAATTTAATTAATTTAATTAATTTAATCAATTTAATTTAATTTAATTTAATTTAATTTAATTTAATTTTAAATAGCTCATTGTAATTTTTAACTTTTTAATTTAATTTAATTGTATTTATTTATTATTTATTTACATTTTGCTATTTTTATTTTTTTTCGTAATTTTTTTAGTTTTTATTTTACTTATTTTAATTAATTAAATTATTCTCATCTTTATTTAATTGTATTTATTTACTTATTATTTATTTATTTAAATTTTGGTATTTTTATTTTAAATTTTGTACTTTTTTTAGTTTTTTATTTTAATTTTTATATACATACAAGAGTATGTTTAAACAGTGTTTTCAAATGTTTCAGCGATTTTGCACATATTTGTTTTAATGGTAAATAGATATTATCATTATAGGATGATGCAGGAAAAAATAAAGAAAAAATTATAGACTTGACATTATAGAAATACAAATATATTGCTTTATAGATATACAAATATTGCAAATATATAACTTTAACAAAAAAAAAATTATGAAAGTAAACATTATGCTGGACATTATTGAAGCTTTAACCCTTTAAACCTCATTATAAATCATATCTAAATCAAGTATTTTTAATTGAGTCAAAAAAAAATTTACAGCATTTTTAGGTTTTTTAATTATTTTAATTTTAATATTAATTATTCTCATTTTAATTTTTAACTTTTCAATTTAATTTAATTGTATTTATTTATTATTAATAATTATATTATATATTATTATTATTATTATAATTGTATTATACTTATTTACTTTTTTATAACTTTTTTAGTTTTTTATTTTAATTATTTTAATTTTAATTATTCCCATTTTAATGTTTAACTTTTGAATTTAATTTAATTGTGTTCATTTGTTTTTTTTTTTGTTTACATTTTTGTATTTTTATTTGTTAATTTTTACTTTTTTTAAATTTGTTTTGTTTTAATTATTTTAATTTTGTTTTTAAATGTTTCAGCGATTTTGCACATATTTTACTGGTAAATAGATATCACTATAGGATGATGCAAATAAATAAATAAATAAATGAATGAAAGACCTGGCATTACAGATATAAATATTGCTAATAATAATAATTAAAAAAAAAATAAACAAATAAAAAAAAATCTGTGCTGTAGGTGGACTGGTCTGCATGACCTTAATACATTGCAAAAAGCTCCTTTGAAATATTTTTAAAATGGTAGATCTGGAGTTGAAAACGAAAATTAAATTGTGTGTTGATGCAGCTTTATGTTTAATTTGATCCTCTACACCTATATGCGAATTTGAGGAGATCTGACCTAATGCATCCACTAAAAATCACCAGAAATGAACTTAAGAGAAGATCCTGCAGCATTTGAGTGCAGATACATGCACTTAAATTTGATCTTTTTTATTCTAATGCAATAATATTTAGATATTTTAGGCATCTTTGGGGTCATGTTATGTGTGAGTTTGAGGTGTTATATAGATTTATGTAGTTGGTTAGGGTTAGAGGTTAGAGTATGTGTGTGTGTGTGTGTGTGTGTTTGTGTGTGTTTGTGTGTACGTGCCCTGCAGGCACAGGTGTGTGTGTGTCACCTCTCTGATACAGGTTTATGGGGGAATTGTGTTTCAGCACTACAGAGGGTCTTTCCTTAATCCATTCACACCCTCCGAGTGACCCGAACTCAGGAGTCTGTCCTCCGACAGAGACTCAGAGAGAGCCAGAGAAAGGTCTGGAATAAAGGAGAAGAGATTATCCTCCATTCCTGATGCAATTCACTATGTGTTTGCTTACCAAACGCCTCTGAGTGATTCCCATTGAAGTCCAGCATTTGAGAAACGTCACGCGTGAGCGTCCACATAATCCCCACAAAGAGAGTAAAATGACCCCCCGTTTGTGATCAGTATCATTTGATTACTATTGACTAATACTATTTCATTTGATTTGCTTTGATATATTAAAGAGCCAAATATCACACCAGAACTGAGTTTCTAATTTACTCCAATTTACTGATACAGTAGCATCTAAATATGGATATAGTAATAGTAATTTCAAAACCTTTTTCAAATTTAGGTTATAAAAACATTGTGGGAACATGGTTTAGAAATGTTTCTAAAATTTCTTGTTGTGATAAGAATGTTATTTAAAGGTTACAAAAACGTTTCTTACAGTATTCTACTCACTTTATTTTCACCCAAAATGTAACATTATTTGAACGTTACGAAGTAACGATTTTTCATGTCATGCTTAGAATGTTACAAAAACGTTTCTTAGAACGTTCATTAAATACAAATAACATCAGACCTTCCGAGAATGTTGATCTCAGAACATTATAATAAAGTTATCAGAACATTCCATAAACATTACTTTAAGAACTTTTTGTCCTAACATTTTTACAACTTATAAAAAGCATTATTGGCCATTGTTGAAGCTTTCACCATTTTTAAATCACATAACAGGCATGCAAACATGTTAAATGTGTTAGAAAAACATTTCTGTTTTAAAGATTTGACCACTGAAAAAACAATAGTGACCTACAAATAGTAACATCTAAATCAAGTAATTTGAGTTAAGATAAAAATAATATTTAACGTTGTTGAATCAACATAAATACTTTGATTTAAAACAACAAATTTCTTTTTTTATGGGCTAAATCAGGTAAAAAGGCTCTTTTAGGCAACATTTGCAGGTTAGCGCTCATCAGTTTGTATCTAAATATGTTATATATTAGGAAAAGTTATTTAGTATAACCTTGAAATGACAATGTTGAATATGTTTTAAGCCATTAAAACAGTCTTGGAGTCTCTCAGAGATTCAGGGTTGTGAATAGAGCTGGTGTTGATGGTGGTGACAGTCGATAGCTTCATATTTTAAAGCTTTAGTTCAGAGCGTTTATGTCAAAAGGTCTAACGTGGACCAGGTGAGTGCGTGTTGAATCAGGTTGAGTTCAGAGCTAGGTTGAGTTTGACTGTGGCGTCAGCTCAAATTTCTGATGATTTGGAGGAAGACAGTTTAGTCAGAATTCTCTGAAATGCACTTCATATCTGAGTATCTGAATAGCTGTACATGGACGTATGATTTTATTACTGATTTATTCAGTGGAGAAAATGCTACGAGTATAGTTCAATTAAATAACAGTACAACGTTAAAGTGCAAATGCAGAAAAGTGGAATATACACTACTAGTCAAAAAATTTTTAACAGTAAGTTTTTTTAAAAGAAGTCTCTTCTGCTCACCAAGTGCAGCAAAAACTGTAAAATTTTTAAATATTTTTACTATTTAAAATAACTGTTTTCTATTTGAATATATTTAAAAATGTAATTTATTCCTGTGATCAAAGCTGCATTTTCAGCATCATTACTCCAGTCTTCAGTGTCACATGATCCTTCAGAAATCATTCTAATATACTGATTTGCTGCTCAAGAAACATTTTTATTATTAATAATAATAATATTTAAAACGGTTGAGTACAGTTATTATAAATTATAGAAATTAATACTTTTATTTAGCAAGGATGCTTTAAATTGATCAAAAGTGATGATAAAGACATTTATAAAGTTACAAAATATTTCTGTTTAGATAAATGCTGTTCTTCTGAACTTTCTGGTCATCAAAGAAACCTGAAAAAATTCTACTCAGCTGTTTTCAACATAATAATAACAATAATAAATGTTTTTTGAGCAGCAAATCAGAATATTAGAATGATTTCTGAAGGATCATGTGACTGGAGTAATGAGAAAAATCAGCTTTGAAATCACAGGAATAAATTACTTTTTTTTTTTTTTTTTAAACATATTCAAATAGAAAACAGTGATTTTAAATAGTAAAAATGTTTCAAAATTTTAATGTTTTTGCTGTACTTTGTATCAAATAAATGCAGGCTTGGTGAGCAGAAGAGACTTGAAAAATCTTATTTTTCAAAACGTTTGTACTTTTGACTGGTACTGTATATATTCTTTTTATATTAAGTAAAAAATGTCTGGTTAGTTAAAATCTCTTGGAAATAGAAATTAATTTTTGGATAGGAGTTATACTTTTATAGTTTTTTGTTAGATTTTATTTTTATATTCTTTGTTTCCACTTAACGTTTTTGTATTTTTGAATCTTATTATTTTTGCTTTTTTATAGTTTTTAATGAATTTTTAATTAGTTTTAGTTATTTTTGTACTTCAGTATTTTGATGCTGTTCTTAAAAGTGTGATAAAATATATGCAGTGGTTTATAAAAATATTTGAATGCTAAATGAGAAAATGAAAAGAAAAACTGAGAGAAATAAATTTGAAATAAAATAATTTTAAGGTTTAATTTATTTAAAGCTTTTTTTTATGGTTTAAGTTTTAGTTTTAACTATAACTGGACAACTGCATTGGATTCCACTGATATGAATTTTGAAAGCAACCTTGCACCTCGCTGTGAATACTCTGTGATAATGGATAGTGAATATTGTGTCTCACAATAGCTGCTTAAGTACATTCAGTCTTTCAAAATGAAGAAAGACTTGACCTTTTTCTGAATTTGTGAGTTTCCTTCTTGCAGGGTGGCAGTAGAGAGCTGGATAAACACACTCCTGCTGCCCTCTGCTGGATGAAGCCCAAATCACACCCCCGCATGTCTTATTAATAAATAATGCACAATATTCACTAAGTCCAAAAGCCGAAGGTTCATTTAATGCAGTGATTGTGGAAAATGACGTCATACAGTGACTCACGATGACCTGATAGTCCTGTAATAGGATATAATCTCTTATATCATAATCTGTTAGTGTGATATAGTGAGCCATTAAATTTATAAGTCAACATTAGTCAATTATTAAAACTGTGATTAGATAAAAAAAAAAAAAAAGCGAACACAAAATCCTCATCACTCTAAAAAGATTTATTATTACGAAGTAATATTTACAGAATATTTGAGAAATATATGAAACAGCGGAATTGTAATGTATTGACAGTTTATTATAAAAAAGCAGCCAATGAGACTATTTTTCTCACGATAATATTTGATGCATAAACAGATAAATAGTAAAAGAACTAAATATTTTAACATTTCTGAAATAAAATATGCAAAAAGAAAGTATTAAATTGGCTTAAAGTCTAGAGGAACTCATAGAAGTAAATTTGAACAGTTTTCTTAAGTAGTTACATGACATTTCTAAAACGTTTTTACAACATTTTGATGGCATTGTTCCTAAACATGAGTGCAATAAAATATTTTAGTGGCCCATTCTTAAATATCATACCTAAAATGCGCATTAGATAAAATATCAAAATAAATGGCATCCGTTCTTAAAGAAACAGCACAAGCAAAATAGCTAATGAAGCAAACACAAAAAGCATCTAATGCAATGACATTTTAAGTGGGATTTACTACTCCAAATACTTTTTGGGCCTTAGTTTGTATGTATAGCCTGTGACTAATACAATGTTTTAGTTCAGTTTTGCAATTCACTTCACAGTTACTGTGGCAGTAGCTAATGGACTCAGTTCAGCTCCTGTCTGAAAATCATCGCCTGTTAAACAGATTGTTGTTGTTTTCTCGTTTTAGTACATCATGATCTCTTTGGGCGCATCCTCCGTTGGTTTCTCCTGCTCTTTGCGGCGTGTGTACGCGGCGTGGACGTACAGAAAGACCACAAGGATGGCCAGCAGGTTGAAGCAGATGTACGGTATCAGGAGGAAGAACCCCACCTGTAGGCTAATTTTGGGATTCCTCAACGCTACACTGGGTTCGTCTGCTGTCACCAGCGTCTGGAACATCCCACCCGCGTAGATGTTTGACAAGTACAAAATCAGCGCCAGGAAGGCCACACATACTGGACAAGAGGTAAGACACATGAGCAAGCTTTGGCATGCACAAATAAGTCTTATTGTCAGTAAAGTAGACGTATGATGAATGAATTCGGGTGACCAACTTGAACATGAGTGAAATATGTGTTGGGAATGTTTTCACCTGCGAAATGATCATATTGAAGCCTGTTTTGGCCATGGGATAAAAACTTATCACCTCACAATTCTGACTTTTTTCTTGCAGTTTTATTTTAAAAATAGTAAGATATTAAATCAGAATTGTGAGGTATAAACTTGAAATTGAAAGAAAAAGTAAAAATTCTGACTTTTTTCTTGTAAATCTTAGAAAAAATTATTTTTATAGAGATATAAAGTCAGAATTACGAGATCTAAACTCTGAATTGTAAAATATAAAGTCAGAACTGTGAGATATAAACTCAAAATTTAATGAAAAATTTTTATATCTCACAATTCTGACTTTTTTGCCTCACGATTCTCAGAATTGTAAGATATGAAGTCAGAATTGTTAGATATTAGATAGATATAAGCTTGCAATTTTGAGAAATAAGTCCAAATTCTCAGAATTGCAATATAAATTCTGTGAAGAAAAGATTGATTCGCAAAATGTGAAGTTTATGTATCATAATTCTGACTTTAGTTTTAGAATTGCACTTTATATTTCACAATTCCGAGTTTGTTTTGCAATTTTTTTTTTTTTTTGTGAGGAAAACTTTATTTCTCAGAACTGTGATGTCATAATTGTGAGATATAAATTCAAAATGATAATTATGATTTTTTTTTTCCTCAGAACTGCAGGTTTATGTCTTGCAGTTCTAAGTTTATATATTTAAAAAAACATGCAAAATAAATCTGTTTTTATTTTACAGAACTGTGAGTTATAAAGTCAGAATTTAGTATGCTAGTTATAAATTCAGAGTTTTTAACTCACAATTCTGTGGAGAAAAGTTTGAATTGCAAAGTATGACGTTTATATATCATAATTATGACTTAATTTAAGAATTGCACTTTGTATATTGCAAATCTGAGTTTATATTTTGCAATTCTGATTTTTTTCTCAGAATTGTGAGAAAAAAGTCTAAGACAAAAAGTTGCAATTCTGAGAAATAAGTCTGAATTCTGAGTTTATATCTTGCATTTCTAAGAAAAAGTTTTCATAATTGTGATGTCATAATTGCAAGATATAAACTCAAAATGATAATTAAAAAAAAAAAAAAGAAAATCTTACAAAAATCTTATAAAACTGAGATGTAAAGTCAGAATTTAGTATGCTAGATACAAATTCAAAATGTATAACTCTGTTCTGTGAAGAAAAGTTTGAATTGCAAAGAATTAAGTTTATATATCAGAATTATGACTTTAATTTTCAAAATTGCACTTTATGTATCGCAATTCTAAGTTTATATTTTTAAATTCTGACTTTTTTCTCAGAAATGGGAGGAAATAGTTTGAAATGTGAGACAGAAAGTTGCAATTCTAAAAAAAAGTCTTAATTCTGATTTTAATTTTTTTTTTTTTCTCAAAATTGTGATATAATTGCAAGATATAACCTCTGATAATTGTGATTATGTCTTGCAGGTCTTAGTTTATATATTAAAAATTTGATTTTTTTTTTTTTTTTTTTTTTTTTTTTTTTTGGAGATTTTATCTTTAGAATTGTGAGATAATAAAGTCTGAATTTTGTATGCTAGATACAAATTCAGAGTTTATAACTTGCAATTCTGTGGAGAAAAGTTTAAATAGCAAATTATGAAGAATAATTATGGCTTTTATTTTCAGAATTGCACTTTATATATTGCAATTTTGAGAAAAAGGTCTCAATGCTGAGCTTATATCTTGCATTTCTGAGAAAAAAAATTGCAAGATATAACCTCAAAATCATAATTATGATTTTTATTTAAGTTCTCACAATCTCACAATTCTGAATTCAGTTTGAAATGTGAGACAGAACGTCGTAATGATCTTTTTTTAGTTTTTTTATTCCATGGCAGAAACTGGCTTCCATTCAGTTTTGCAGATTCCTATTGGAATGACTGATTTTGAACACGAAATTTAGCCAAGTAATGGTAAATGTGCCCGCATCTTTACCCAGAGGACTTATAATCATCTAAAACTAGAAAGCCAAAGTTTTAAGAATTTAATGAAGGGTTTAAAATGAAGAGGTGCAAGCAAAATAGTGTTTGAGATACAAATATCTTTGTGGAATGAAGCGTGTTTGCTCACCACTGAGTCCACTGCATGTGTATAGTCCTATTGGGCCCATGTAGGTCTGATATGGGTTACTGAAGCTGTTGTACAGTGTGACCAGAATACTGCCTGCAGACCCCAAAAGAGCCAGCGCCAGCAGGATGACGACCAGAGCGTGCAGGATGACCGGAGCGCCTGCTTTTTTCGCCAGGCGTTCGAATACTAAGAGCCAGGGAGAAAAAGAGTGTACATAACATTTAATTAGAATTAAAATGACATAAAATATTATGTCATTTGAAATAAAATGACATAACCTTTAAAAAAATTCCAGTAAGCATAAAATCATGTGATTGTATGGCACGGCGGTTCAAATTCCTGCTGATTCCAAAGGTCATCTTAGTTCAAACTTTTCATTTACTTTTATTGTGCTTTTCAGTTTTAATGTCATACACGATAGTCCAAAATGTCAAAACTTCACACATTTAAAAACATATTAATAAGTTTAGGTATCAAAAAAATCGAACCAAATGGCATCTTCACTCGTATGCTGCATAGAAAAAAAAGGTTCAAAAGCTGTCTCTGGGGCAGTACTCTTTTAAAAGGTATGTATTTGTACCTTTTTTACTCCTAAAAGGTGCATGCAAGTACTTTAATGTTACATTTTAGTACCTAAAGTATACATATTAGTACCTTAATGTTGACAGCTTTTTTACAGTGTATCTGGTGTTACCATTTGTAACCCAGCAAACATATTTTATATTCAATGTTTTGCTTAAAACGTTTCTTTTATTAAAATAAATGCTGATTGGTATGATATTTTGTCATCTGAAATGTCGTTATACATTTTAGGGTTGACTCTATGTATATTTTTAAATAGAAATTAAGCTAATTTATTTAATTAATTAATTTACATTTGAAAATGTAAAATTGCATAATCTAGCATGCATAAAATAAAAATTAAGCTTTATTTGAAGCTCACCGGCAACTTTTTTTCCAGGCGAGTCAATCCTGGGGCATTTGAGTTTGGTTTCTGTGCCATTGAAAAGGCCAGTTTCGAGAGTGGAGTTTCCAGTGAAATCGTCGGTTCCGGACGGAGCGCAATCCAAGAAGGCATTGGCCCAATCCGTCGACATCCCATAACCCAATACAGCCACTCCAGCAGCACACAAACCAGCACTTGACAAGAAATGCGCCAGCTTCTTCGCGGACGGCATGGTTTCTGTTGGTCTTCTGGTGGAAGTTTTGCAGCTTGTCAAGACCTTTTGATTCCTGTCGCTAGCTGGAAAATGGGAGATCTTGGGAGGAGGCGAGATGTTGGTGGCTGCTGGGGTAATAAATGGTGTTGTATAGATTGTACTTTGTCACTGATCTGAAATCAGTACCTTGTGTTTCCCTGCAGCAGCGAAGCTTTGGTCTAGGGTGGGGAGAGCTGATTGCAGATCAGCTTGTGATGTAATTCATCACAAGGAGGGCAATAAAGCCATAAAGCAATCATCTGTACAGTCACGGACAGCTGCTCGTGTTGTCATGGCATGTATATTGGGGCTCACAACATCATAAAGATAGTGACGTGGGTTTAAGAAGAAAGAGAAGATCAAGAAATCATCCTCTGATGGGACAGAAGTCCTGCTTTACTGCTGAGGTGTAACCAGGATCGGCGTATAGGAGCCGCTTCCCAGGGCCTTATAATTTTATCACAGAGCACGTGAAAGATGGCCTTGGGCGTAACATTTATGAGCCTTATAGTCATTATTAATATGACAATAGCCAATAATGTTGATACATTTTTTTTTTTTTTTTTTTTTTTTTTTTTTTTAATGACGATACTTTTTGTTTTATACATTTGTTGCAAACTTTATTTTAGATTTTAGTTTTATAGTGATTAAAAAAATAAATTAAAAAGAATGCAAAAGGAAAGAAAATAGGAGATCATCAAATTATTAGACACCTTTAACATTTTAAGAATATTTACAATGGTTTCTTACACAACAGAAACTCATCATAGGTCAGAGAACATGTTCATATTACATAAATGTTGTGCATTTCCTGAACGCTGTAGTTATTTTTAGTGTGATGCTTTAAAAATGTCCAAAGTCCATTTTCCAGTGATATGATATCACCATGGATATCACAACACACCTTCAAATAAAACTAAGCACAACCAGAGATAACAGGATCAGAAAGTGTGCGTTTTACAGATATAGCCTTCTAGAACAATACAAAACTTTAAAATAAAATAATTGAAAAATGAATTAAAAAATATTTATATTTTAACCAGCAGATGGCGCGTCTTGTCTTTCATTCAATCTGACAGAACAGCATTGTGATGTTACAGTTGTATATTAAGGTACAGATTAAAAATTAATCGTAGATTATATTAGATTAACCATTAAACGGATTTATATCTTGAATCATTTTGTTTATTTTACTTAATTATCTCTACTGTATTATTATTTTAAATAAATAGTTTTTAGAATGTTCCTTTTTTCAGTTTTTATTGTTGTTGCTGATAAGGATAATTTAATTGCGTTTAATCCATTTGATACAAACTTTTCCTTTATAACCGCTGTGTTGAACAGATGCTGTAAAACTAATTATTAAACAGAATCAAAGTGTAGAATGGCATACATAGCATGAAAGAGTGAGTGTCAAGTGGGCGGGGCTTATCGGAGGTTGTCGTGAAAGATGGGTTTAAATAATAACTCTTTTATTTCTGTTCATGTTACTTATAACTAACTAGTTTCAATTAAATAATACAATTTTTAGTGCATTTACTCAACAATAAATTATCGCTGAGACACCTGCCGAAGAAACACCGGAGCTCTGCTGATCACGTGGTACTTGTTATTTTTTCGTTGCGCTGACCAGGATGGACCAATCACAGGCGTTTGTGACTAATGGATGAGGTTTTTTGATGTC
Organism: Cirrhinus mrigala; assembly: GCA_036247105.1. Taxonomy (NCBI): domain Eukaryota; kingdom Metazoa; phylum Chordata; class Actinopteri; order Cypriniformes; family Cyprinidae; genus Cirrhinus; species Cirrhinus mrigala. The sequence continues at coordinate 79,344 of CM070018.1, forward strand.
CAATTTGTTTATCAAATACAGATCCTTCGAAATAGCAGACATACAACGATAGAATTAGAAACAAGCGAGCGTAAATTCATATCAAAGCTAGAAGCTAGATGTAGAGCTAAAACTAGAACTAGAGACAGTATTAGTAGCGAAAAACTGGAGAATCAGCAGAAACACAATTAAACCCAGAACCTGAGCTAAAGTCAACACAGTTAGAGACGGAACTAAATTAGTAATCAATCAATATGTTTTAAGTAGCACGGGTATATTTGTAGCCATAGCCAAAAATACATTGTATGAATCAAAATTATCGATTGTCCTTTATTGCCAAAAATCATTAGGAAGTAAAGCTCATGTTCCATGAAGATATTTTGTACATTTCCTACTGTAAATATATCAAAACTTAGTTTTTGATTAGTAATATGCATTGCTAAGAACTTGGACAACTTTAAAGGCGATTTTCTCTAATTTGATTAATTTTTTTTATTATTATTTATTTATTTATTATTATTATTTTTTTTTTTTTCAAGATTTTCATATAGTTGTATCTCAAATAGTTGTATGACTGGTTTTGTGGTCCTGGGTAACATATATAAGCAAAATATAAACTATTTTTCTCACAAGCAAAGCATTTTACAGAACTAGAGACTGCATTACATCCAGACCTAATACACAGACCGACAGAACTAGAACCATATTATTTTTTGTAAATATCTTAAGTAAAACAAAACAAATCGAAACAACAACAACAAGAAACATTCTAGTCATTTTAATGGATTTCAATGAAGTCATTTAGCATTTTGAGCCACGGCGCGCCCCCTGGAGGAAGAACACCATATTTGTCATAAAAAAACAGCATTAGGCTTATGCTGTGCTTTGAATACGCACTTGTTCGTATAATTTCAGAAATGGTCGCCAGGCGGCTCTGAGCACACGGAAAACGCCGGAGAAGCGGGTGAGCCCCTGACAGAGGAGTAAATCTGCAGATCAACACAAATCCTCCTGTTTCCTCCTCCTCCAGCAGCAGCGGTCAGTCAGCTTTCACCACCAGCCGCCCGGCGCGTTCTGCGCTCCCGACAACTGGATCATAATCATCCGTGCGCTTGAAAAAAAACGCGTTCGTGTTGGACTTTACGGTAAGAGAATGATGAGGGTGTTTAATCTGAATCCAAACTGCAGTATTCAAAATGTGGCACATGTGTAGGAATGTTGTTTTTCAGTGCGCCGGAGCGCGTAACGGAGCGGTGCGCTCCTGTGCGTTCGATACACCCATATATACTCGCATGCAACCAGCACTTGAGATTGGTTTGTTTTTCCCAAACGTGTTCTGTTCATCTTTATGGAAGCGTATTGATGGAGCGCATCGGCTGTGTTGGTAACCCGGGTGATCTGTAGGTTTCCTCGTAATGTGGGTTAGTGGAACGAGCTTTGGGAAAAGGTTCATTGGGACTCGCTGTTCACTCTCATCCCTGCAGATCTGCAAAGTGAACAAGCGGAGGAGAGGAATGTCATGCATGCGATCCACAGGAGCGTAGGTGTCTTTCACAGCAGAGACAGAATTAGAACCCGAACCAAAGACTGAACTAGAAATCAAAACTAGACGTAGAACCGGCGTTTTTCTGCAGCAGTGCGTCTCAGTCGGTTTTACATCACTCTGGATGTTGATGTTGAGATGTGCACGTAGTTCATGTTTTCAATAAGTTAAAGTATGTACTGACTCATTTACATTATGAGTGTTGTTTCGTGACAGACATGGTGTCTGTTTTTACAATGAATCACTTTAATTAACAATCAGCCTCTGGTAAATGCAACCATGTTAGTCATAAATGAGTGCATGCTCTAAATCTGGTTTTAATTAAGTTATATTGTTTACTTGTGCATGTAATCTGCTGATTTGCAAAAATAAAATTATTTGATTTGACGATGCTGAGTTCAAAGCTATAAAAACATTTACATACATATTATTTTTCACAAAGTAAGAATTAAGTTTTTCAAATGTATCAGCTTTAATGCACTTAACAAAATAACAAAACCGGTTAAGTTTTTGATTAGGCATTAAATAATGTTCAGAATCATACAAAATAAAAAAAATAAACTGAGAATTTAACAAATAGTTGTAATCTGGCTCAGCGAAAGTTGAGAAGGTATGTTTCTATGTCATTTTTTTTTTTTGGTGACTAAGTGATAATACAAGACTTCTCCACCTTAGAAGTAGTAATCAAAAGCAAAATGTTACAGAATGCATCACAGTTTGTGAAAAAGTGTGACATACTAAAGCAAAACAGGCCCTATTTTTGGAATCAGCACCCTGAAATTAGTAGGAAACACATTGGATTTTATTCACCGAATGATGCAATAGAACCGAATGTCTTGTCATTATAAGTAGTTGAAGTCTATTGTAATTTGAATTATTTTGCTTTTACAGATGCTTTTATAGAGGAATGTAACAATGCCAACAATAATTTGTAGTGTACAATGCCAGGTTTATCGGAAAGCACTGGTTTGCAATTGTTTTTAGGTTGTTTGACTCAACTCAAGATGGTTTATGTAGAGAAGGTCAAGGCAAGGTTAAGGTTTCTCCTCTCAATGATTATATTTAGATTATTATTTAAGTTCCCTCAAAGAAAGGCACTTCTGTCAGCGTGTGCATCTTTGTGGATATATTTGTTCAGAAGAGAAAGTGTCAGCACATGCTTGATCCTGCTGAAGTCATTTAGATCTGCAGGTTTTCATTTCTTCTTATGATTTAAAGGAATATTGTGGGTTAAATACAAGGCAGGCTTTGTTGACAGTATCTGAAAGTGAAAGTGCCATAGAGGTTCATGTGAATTTATGTGTTTTCCTTCCTTCTGAGAGAGAAATCCCAGAATCGTTTTATGTTTGCGAGTCTTGTTTTCATTTAATAATGTTTGTACAGTGCATCCATATATGCCCTGCTGTGTTGTGCGTTCTCACTGGTGTTATTGTGTTTATCATTCTCTTTGAAGCAGTTTGCAGTTTGTTTGTGGGTAACAGTGGGAGCTAATTGGTCCATAGCCGTTGCACTTTAGTGGGTGAAACTGATTGTTTGTTGGGCGCTTGTTAGATCTGTCAGGGTCAGAAGAAAGTCCTGGCACTTTGTGGAAAGCGCGTCGAGTGAAATGATCAGGAAGCGGAGAAAAAAGGCTCATTAGCAGGATTGAAGATTGTTTGCTTGTGTAATTGAGAGAATTAAGCTGTCTAAATGAAGTAAACGGGAATCAAATTCTCCAGCAGGAGTTATAACGGCTGTGTTGGTGAAATGAAGCCTTTCTTAACCTAGTAAACTAAGCAAAGCAACTGAGCAGTTTTCTGAAATGCATCTTAAAGTAGAGTCCTGACGCCCAGGAGAGAGAAGACGGAAGATCCAGGACATTGTTCGGGCATGCATTCATTTACTGGAACTCTCGGCTATTCTCGTATGTTCAAACGCAGGAAAGTAAAGACAGACAGACAGGAAGCTTCCTGTGAGGAAAAACAGAACCTCTCCGTACTCTCTCTTTCTTCCATGCTCGCTCGCTATCTCTCTCTCTCTCTCTCTCTCTCTCTCTCTCTCTCTCTCTCTCATCTGGTCCCTTCATTTGGCTTTATTTTTGTAAAATGATGCAAATGTGTGTTTTGGTTGCAGTAGTTCCTTGAAGAGCTGTAAAATATTGACAGGGTTTACAAGCATTTTTTTACGACGTTTTACTGTAATCCAAAGTGTTAAGTCATGAAGACTAAACCAATTTCTCTTTAAAACTGAGTTATTGGGTTGCCAAAATAGGCAAATGGAGTCATTTATGTATGTTTGAACAAAGCACAGGGACTTTTGTTTGTAATTAATATACTTTTTTTTATTTTTTTTGACGCAATTCGATTTTAATCTTTTTTCTCCTAGCAAGTATATGATATTAGTATATTATAGCAGATTTTATTGTGTGATAAATAATACATTGGATTACGTAAATATATATATTTTTTACTTCAAGTTTTACTTCAATTTATTGGCTTATTTTATTTCAGTTAGTTGTCAAGGCAGAACATTTTGAACATTTTGGTAGAACATTTTGGTGGTTGTCAGAGTGTTGCTAGGGTGCTCACAGTCATTGTAGAGTGTTCTAGTGGTTGTCTGGGCATTGCTAGAGTGCTCTGAGTGGTTGCTGGAGTGTTTTGGTGGTTGTCAGGGTGTTGCTAGGGTGCTCTGGTTGGTTGCTAGAGTGTTTATGTGGTTTTCAAGGTGTTGCTAGAGTGCTCTTAGTGATTGCTAGAGTGCTTTGGTGGTTGTCAAGGTGTTACTAGAGTGCTCTGAGTGGTTGTAGAATGTTTTGGTGGTTGTCAGGGTGTTGCTAGGGTGCTCAGTCATTGTAGAGTGTTTTGGTGGTTGTCAGGTCATTGCTAGGGTGCTCTGAGTGGTTGCTAGAGTGTTTCATTGTTATCAGGGTGTTGCTAGGGTGCTCTGAATGGTTGTAGAGAGTTTTTAAAGTTGTCTGTATTGCTAGGGTGCTCTGAGTGGTTGTAGAGTGTTTTGCTAGGGTGCTCTGAAGGGTTTTAGAGTGGTTTGGTGGTTATCAGGGCATTGCTAGGTTGCTCTGAGTGGTTGTAGAACATTTTGGTGGTTGTCAGAGTGTTGCTAGGGTGCTCACAGTCATTGTAGAGTGTTCTAGTGGTTGTCTGGGCATTGCTAGAGTGCTCTGAGTGGTTGTAGAGTGTTTTGCTGGTTGTCAGGGTGTTGCTAGGGTGCTCTGGTTGGTTGCTAGAGTGTTTATGTGGTTTTCAAGGTGTTGCTAGAGTGCTATAAGTGATTGCTAGAGTGTTTTGGTGGTTGTCAGGGTGTTGCTAGGGTGCTTTGAGTGGTTGCTAGAGTGTTTTGGTGGTTGTCAGGGTGTTGCTAGGATGCGCTGGGTGGTTGTAGATTGTTTGGGTGGTTATCAGGGCATTGCTAGAGTGCTCTTAGTGGTTGCTAGAGAGTTTTGTGGTTGTCAGGGCATTGCTAGCGTGCTCTGAATGGTTGTAGAGTGTTTTGCTTTTTGTCAAGGTGTTGCTAGGGTGCTCTGAATGGTTGTGGAGTGTTTTAAGTAGTTGTTTGGGCATTGCTAGGTGGTTGCTAGGGTGTTTCAGGTAGTTGTTAGGTCATTGCAAGGGTGCTTGTGTCCATGGTGGTTGTCAGGTTGTTGCTAGGGTGCGCTGGGTTGTTGCTAAAGTGTTTTGGTTGGTTGTTAGGGCATTACTAAGTAGTTGCTAGGGTGTTCTGAGTGTTCAATTAAAAAAAAAAGCTCACCCACAAATCTATGTATATCTATCTCATGTAAATCTATGCAAAAGTGATTGTAAATGGTTTTGGTATTTGTCAAGTCTGTAGTACAAATGGTGCAGGAATCGTGTTAAAGTTTAATCCTTAACTATGAACAATAGTAATATGGCAACCAGTAGCTCGTAACTGTGAATTTACAGTCAAGGATGAAGTAAAGCTCCTCTGATAGACACACGTGGTGCCCATCTGCTCCTGTGTCACTGTAAAGAGCTTCAGGAAGTGGTTGGAGTTGTAATGGCTTTATGGAGGAGGGTGAGGACTGTGTGTTTGACAGGGAGTGGCAGCATCTGGGCCGTGTTCAACACGTGCTCGCCTCTGAAATTCCTGTTACTCAGCTGTGCAAACACCACCTTAAGGATCTACCTGCCGCTCGCTTGTGTTTTCTCCACGCGTCCCTCACACCGAGGCCTGCCTCGACTTGCCCGCAGATAAGCCGCACACGCACACGTCCCAGATGAACCTGAGGACACACGCAGATTCTTGGAATATTTGAGGTGTGGATTCAACAAGCGGTTAGTGGGTGACTATGTAAACTATGTAAATCTGTGTGCGTTGGTTTGTTTTTGTACTGCTATGACGGAAGGCTGCAACCTGTCTGTCTGAAGTCTTTGAGAAGACCCTGTGTTTGGCTGTGAATGTGTGTGGGATGTCCCAGAGGACAGGTTTATTGCTCAGAGATTGCTTTTTCATTGCTTTCTATGCTAACTTAATGGAGGGACGTTTATGGTTCATAAATGGAGTTTTGAGTTTTTCATTCAGGTATCGGCTTTGTTTCAAATGTTTTTCCTATGCATGCCTATGAGAAATAATTGTTTTAAATTAAAATGTAATTAGTTGAATCTTTAATTAAAATTATAATTGATTAAATTTTAATCATTACATTCATTTTAATCAAAATTCTATGCAAATATGACCCTTTTTGACATACATTAAGTGTATATAAGCTAAAAAAAATTAAAGTAGATAACAGCTCAGATCATTTGATCTTAAAAATTGATCCAAGTTAGTCAAACAGCATGATACAAGTAGTTATTTTTGTACTTTTTTTTTTTTTTTTTTATACATCAAAAATGGTTTATATATTAAATAACCATGCAATGTTGCTTCATCTCATTTATTCTCTTATTTTATTTGGAACTTGATGGATGCAAAACCAAACAATACAAGTATTTCCACTATACTGTTTTAAATTTCTTCTTCAAAAGATGTGTGTTTAGAATGATTATAATTTTTAATCAAAATTATACACAAATAAGACCATTTTTGACATGCATTTTACATACATAAGTATAGATATATAAAATTAACGTCTGTAACAGCTGCAAATAGAAAATGATGGCAAATTAGGATATGCATGAGATTGTTGCCGTCTTTTTCTCGAAGCAGAAGTCTGTATTTGCTCTCCGTATAATCTAATTGAGAAACAACTGAGATATTAAAGAGATCCGTCTTTTCTCATATGGCTTTGAAAATCAGCATTGTTTCAGAGTCGAACAGGAAGAGACGTGTGCGATTCTCTTGGGTTGTGTCTGGTGGAATGGGCAGGAAGCAGGTCTGGATTGAATTTGAGCTGTCAGGGGA